>CAUYLG010051132.1:0-67877 GCA_963573385.1 Cacajao melanocephalus | reverse complement strand
AAAACTCTCAACAGATTAGGTACAGAAGGAATGTACCTCAACACAGTGAAGGCCATATATGACAAAGTTATAGCTGACATCATAGTCAGTGGTGAAAAATTGAAATTTTTTCCCCTAAGACCAGGATCAAGACAGGGAGGCCCACTCTAACCACTTCTATTCAACGTGGTACTGAAGTTCTAGCCAGCAATTAGGCAAGGGAAAGAAATATAAAATAATCCAAATTGGAAAGGAAAAATGTAAATTGTCACTGTTTGTAGATGACATGATTATATATACAGAAAACACTGAAGACTTCACTTAAAAACTATGAAATAATAAAGGAATCTAGTTGCAATAGAATACAGATTGTACTGAAAAAAATGATAAAGCAATATCATAAAGTTGCAAGATATAAAAATCAACATACAAAAATCAGTAGCATTACATTAACAAAGAACTATCTGAAATGAAACCAATAAAACAATCCTATTTACAATAGCTAAAAATAAGTAAATAAATAAAACACTTAATACACTTAACAAAGGAGGTCAAAGACCTATACACTGAAAACTATAAAACACTGATGAAGGAAATTGAAGAAGTCATAAATAAATGGAAAGATATCCTGTGTTTATAGATTAGAAGAATCAATATTGTTAAAATGTCTGTACAACCCAAAGTGATCTGCAGATTTGATGCAATCCCTATTAAAATTTCCCTGACATTTTTCACAGAAACAAGGAAAAAAATTCCTAAAATTCATATGGAACCACAAAAGACCTTGAATACCCAAAGCAATAGTGAGCAAAAAGAACAAAACTGAAGGCATCATACTACCTGATTAAAAATATACTAATATACTATAGAGTGATAGTAATCAAAACAGCATGGTACTGACATAAAAACAGATACATTGACAGAATAGAGAGCCCAGAAACAAATCTACACATTGATGGTCAATTGATTTTCAACAAAGGTGCCAAGAACCAACAATGAGTAAACTATAGTCTCTTCAATAAATGGTGTTGGGACAACTGGATACCCACATGTAGGAGAATGAAACTAGACTCTCATCTCACATCATATACAAGAATTAACTCAGATAAAGGCTTACACATAAGACCTGAAACTGTAAAACTGCTAGAAGAAAACATAGGAGAAAAGCTCCATCACATTGGTTTGGGCAACAATTTTTTGATATAATCAATCCCAAAAGCACAGGCAACAAAGGCAAAAATAGACAAATGAGATTATATCAAACTACAAACTTTTTCTTACAGCCAAGGAAACAATCAATAGAGTGAAGAGATAATCTATGGAATGAAACAATATATTTGCAAACCATATGCTTGGTAAGGAGTATAGGAGTTCAAACAACTCAATAGGAAGAAAACAGCCTGATTTTAAAATGAGCAAAGGATTTGAAAAGACATTTCTCAAAAGCTGATGTACAAATGGCCAACAAGTATATGAAAAAAATGCTCAACATAGCTAATTAGAGAAATGAAAATTAAAACCACAATGAGATATCATCTCACCACTGTTAGAATGGCTATTATCAAAAGACAAGAAATAACAAGTGTTGACAAGGATATGGAGAAAAGGGAACCCTTGTACACTGTTGGTGGGAATATAAATTATGTAGTCATTATGGAAAATTGTATGGAAGCTCCTTTAAAAATGAAAAATAGAACTGCCATATGATCCAGCAATTTCATTTCTGAGCATATACCCAAAGGAAATGAAATCAGCACTTCATAGAGATACTTATGCTCCCATGTTCATTGCAGCATTGTTCACAATAGCTAAGATATGGAAACAACCTAAGTGTCTACCAACAGACAAATGGATAATGAAAATGTGGTATATACACACAACAGAATACTACTGAGTCTTAAAAAAGAGGAAGATCTTGTCACTCACAGCAAAATGGATGAATCTGAAGAACATTGTGTTAAGTGAAATGCCACAGAAAGACCAATACCACATAATCTCATTTATATGTGAATCCAAAAAAGTGGAACTCACAAAAAAAGTGAATAGAACGGTGGTTATTAGGAGCTCAGAGTGCTGCTGATTGGAAAGATGTTTGTCACAGGATACAAAATTTCAGTCAAGTAAGAGGAATATGTTCCAGAGGCCTGGTGTACAACATGGTGACTATAAGTAATAAGAATGCATTGTATTCTTGCAAATTGCTAAAAGAGTAAGTTTTAAGCGTTCTCACCATAGAAGTATATAATATATATATTAATTAGGTCAATTTAACCATTCCACAATGAATACCTATTTTAAACATCACATTGCACATGATAGATATATATAATTTTTCTTTGTCAATTAAAAAAACCAAATAACTTGGTTTTAAAATGGGCAAAGGACTTGAATAATTCTTCAAATAATATATACGAATAGCCGACAAGTATACAAAAATATGCGTAACACCACTTATTATTAGAGAAACGTGAACCAAAACCACAATGAGATAGATATTATCTCACAGCCCTTAAGGCGGCTGCTATAAAACCAAACCAAACAAAAAATAACAAGTGTTAGCGAGGATGTCGAGAACTGGAATATTGGTGCACTGTTGGCAGAAATGTAAATGGTGCAGCCACCATGGAAAACAGTGTGAGATTTCCTAAAAACATTTGCAAATAAAATTATCACATGATTCAGCAATTCCACTTCTAGATACATACCCAAATGAAACAAAATCAGCACTTCATAGAGCTATTTCTACTCCCATGTATATTGCAGCATTATTTACAATAGGCAAGAGTGGAAACAACCCAAAAGTCCATTGACAGATGAATGGAAAAAAAGGTTACGTGTGTGTGTATATATATATATATATATATAGTGGAATTGAACCTTAAAACAAAATCCTGTTACACACTACAATATGGATGAACATTATGGTAAGTGAAATAAGCCAGTCACAAAAAGATAAATACTGTATGAAACAGAAAATAGAGCGGTGGTTTCCAGGAGAAGGGAAGAGTGGGGAACAAGGAGTTGTCCCCTGAATATAAAGTTTCATTTTGCATATAAAAAAGTTCTAGAGTTGTACACAACAATGTGAATATTGTTTACACAACTGAACTGTACACATGCAAAGGGCTAAGAGAATAAATTAGATATGGGTGAGACTCAGGGAATGATTCATTGTGAGGCAAATTGCTCTCCAGCTGTGAAGTTGAATATACTATTTGCTTCCAAAATATAATGGTGGGACAGGCATAGAATAGAAATTCTTATTCCAAAAAGGAGGAATGGGAGAGAAGAAAGGTGCACCAGGTCCTGAGCAAGTCAAGTTTCCAGAATAATCTTTTTGAATCAGGGTTCTGCCCTCCAGGCACATTGGGGAGGTGGCCACTGCCTCAGGGCTTTGGGCAGCCCTGCCTTCCTGGCTGCTCCCTCAGTGGCCCTACCTCTGAGGCAGCTCTGTGCCCGAGGCTCTCCAGGGTGAAATTGTATACCAGTGGTTCTACTGGTTTAGGGCCTCAGGGGTGCCCTTACCCTGCTGCTTCACTGGGCATCGCCCAGTGCAGTCCCTCCATGGTGGCCCTGCGCATGGTGGCTTTCTGCCCACACTCTGTGGCTTTCCAGAGCATCCTTTGAAATCTAGGTGGAGGTTACCATGCCCCCACAGCTTTGCTGGCACAGCACACACTAAACTAGGATCTGTTGGAACCACACCTGGGGTAGCCTAGAAGCCCTGTGATGGAGCGTGGACAGCAGAGCCTCAAGGTGACCCATGGCAGTGAGTGCCGAAGCCCCACATGTACCTGCGGCCCCTCCTTTGAAATCATTCTGTCCCCCATGCCCTTGCATTCTGTGCCTGGGATAGGAGTGGCAGCCCTGATCTGAAATGCCGTTGGGATATTCTTTCATTGTCTTGATGAATAGCACTCGGATTCCACTGAGATGGTTGATCCATCCTAATTTCCTCATCGAATGGTCATGTAGACACGCCACTGGTGTTCTCTCCTGAAAATGCTTTCTTAGTTTTCACAATATGGATAGACTGAGAATTTTCTAAATCTTTACATTCTGCTTCCTTTTGAATTAAAAATTCTATCTGGTGACATCCCGTGATCTCTGTGGCAGGGGCTGACAAACTTGAATTGAGAGAGTGAACTAGGGGATGTGGGGGGCATCTTCCCTCCTGTCTGGGTGAGGAACTGCAGCAAGCTCCCCGCACCTCCCATCCCTGATCCACCAGCCCCCGCAGCCCATGTGATCCAGGGAAGTTGGGGTGGGGTGAGCAGGTCTTCCTTGCCCTGCACCTGGCTGGCCTGGAGGTGGGGTCCCTTCGGCTCTCAGGGTTCGAATGTCACTTGTGTAGATCCATCTACGGTGGGCTGCGGGTGCACATCGGGCAGGCGGGGGCCGCACCAGCATCTCGTTTTCAGGAGAAACTTACTGAGGAAGAGCTCAAGGCAAATGAGAAAGGGTAGATTAGTCAGCCAGGGCCACCATAACAAGACACCACAGGCTGGGTGGCTTAAACTTAAACTTATTTTCTCAGAGTCTGGAAGTCTAAGATCAAGTTGCCAGCAAGGTAGGTTCCATTCTGAGGCCTCTCTCGCTGGCCTGGAGATGACTGCCTTCTCACTGTGTCCTCACACGGCCTCTTTGCATTTGCTCTCCTGGTGTCTCTTCCTCTTCTTATAGGACACTAGTCTCGTTGGCGTAGGGCCCCACCTGATTTCATTTCACCTTAATTACCTATTTAAAGGCCCTGCCTCCAACACAGTCACACTAAGTGTTAAGGCTTCACTATAGGAATTCCCAGTTGTGGGGAGAGATACAATTCGGTCCTTAACAGAGGAAGAGCTCCTGCAATAATTAAGCTTGCAAACAATAACGACTGCACTTTAAGGCAGGAACATGACCCTAAGTCAGGATTTCTCAACCTGGTACCATTGCCATTTTGGACTGAGTCATTCTTTGTGCTGGGGGCTGTCCTATGCATTGCAGGATGTTTAGCAACATCCCTGGGCTACACCCACCAGATATCAGAGAGTGCTCCCCTCACCTAGTGTGAGAACAAAAATGTCTGCAGACATTGGCAAATATCCCCTGTGAGGCAAAATCACTCCTGGTGGATACTGCTGTAAGCACAGGGCTTCTCTCTTCAAGCAGGAACAAAGCATAGAAGGGCAGATTTTCTCCACAAAAGCTTCATAAGTTTAAATAGACCATAAGTATCCTTGAGCTCTCTTAGCAATCCTTCAAGTTTCTGTCACCTTTGTGTGTGTGTGTGTGTGTGTATCCATATATATACACATACACATCCTTTGAGAATTTACACAATGCACTTTTGGGACTAATGAGTTCCCATAGGTTTATTAGCCTTGGTATGAGAGAGTCCGCCTTTTTACTTATGTTAAACTTACCATCTTCAAAGTTTAAAAGACTCTCTCTCTTGTGTATTTTAGGATTTGGTGAACAGGATTAATGTAGCCCAACTTTTTCCAAGATTATAGACTTGCACCATATATGCTGTCTACAGCAGACGTCTTTTATTCCTCTCTTAGTGACCACCCCATTCCCCAGATTGTTTCCATCGTTTCCAGAGCTTTGTCATCTCCCTGGGTCTTCTCCAAAACTCAGGACCAGCGGCGGAAGGCACTGGAGGAGCAGTGGGCACACTCCCGGGGCTGGGCCTGGATGGATAGGTCGGGAGGGAGGATGGACTTCGAAGGTCACACCAGAGGCACCAAATGATGTGATGGAAGAAAAAGCACATTGACAAGTCTATGTACGTTACAAAAGCAAACGCCTTTTGTGATAATTATTGTTATCAAATTGGGCATTTCTGAGCTCACTCTGTTGTTCTCTAAAGCAGTTAGCTAAGGCTGTTCTTATTTTTTCTTTAACCTTCCTGCCACTCTCAGATCCAATTTATTTGCTACACTAGTGCCGGGTTAATAGTCCTAGAACACAACCATGATCACTTCCCCTCCTTCTCAAAAACCTTCACTGTCTCTCTACTGCCTGCAAAGTCCCACGTCCCGAGCCTGGCATTGCAGATTGTGTAGTCTGCGTAATCTCCCTCTGTGCCCTTACAAACACGCTGTGCTCCAGACAAACTGGACTTCCATATCACATTAAAAAAATTTTTTTTATATTTCCCCCCTACATCTTTCAAATCATTTATTGGGTGCTAGTATGATTCCCTCCTCAACCCCAGAGCTCTCTGTTTTGAGGCAGAAAACAAAAGGCCCAGAATCAATTATCAGCTTCCTGCCTTCACTTTCCTGTGGCACTAAGTCTAGTCAGATTGGCAAAGCCTTTACAGCTGGTCCCAGTCTGACTCTCTGCCAAAACCTACTTCCTAAATCCTTTGGAAGAGAGGCCCTCCCACTCCAGGTTGGCCTCATGAGGACATCTCAGTCCCATCAGACCTCCCCTTGGCTTTGAGGCTAACCCACGCTGGCCATGTACACATTTTTTCTCTAGAATCTGTGTGGGTTTGTCCCCTGAAGTTGTACCATGTCCTTGGATTATCAACACATCCTAGATGCTGCTTTTGTCTCAAAGGATGCTTTGGACTCTGCCTGTCCTTCCATCGCCTGTCTGGGCAGCAGTCTGCTTAACTCTAAACCCTGAAGTCCTCCCTTCCCTCCTGGCCTAACTTTCTCAGATTTGTTCAGTTTGGTGGCAACAATGCTTCCTACTCAGTTGCTAAGACAGGAGTGACCCTTTGGTGAGGACTTTGAGATTCTCTAGGGACCTCACAGCCTGGATGGCCTCCTGGAAGCTTGCCTGGCCTTACGCTGAGCTGCAAACCATGAGAGGTTTAATTATGCTCCACCCAATTAAAGAGATTGCCTCTAAGTCCCCTACAGAGTTCCTATTTCCTTGTGTCTGAGGGTCACCTCTGGGTCACACGTCTTTTGCAGAAGACTAGCAGTGAATTGCCATGGGATTGGTGAGTCACAGAGCCCTCTGGGCTCAGCGGCCAGCTCTGTCGTTTTCCTTGGTCTGTCTCTGACTATTTATAAACATATGACTTTCTTGCCCTGTCAGGGAGGTTGTCTTTTGGCATGAGAGCTATATAAACAAATAACACTAAGAACTTAGTAACAGAGTTAATTTTCACCAAGAAAGGATGCAATCCATTTCCTCACAAAACTTTCTGGAGGGTAGGAGACCCTGCTCTCTGAGAAAGGAAGAAAATAGTTCCAGGGAGGGGCTGCTGTCTTCTGGGCCACTTTGCATGTGACGGGAAAGTGAAAGCAGAACCGAAGCAACCTCGTGGAAGGAGGTTTCTGCGGTAAACACTTATTTCTACATAGAGAATGTTCTCCATTCCCTCCTGGGCCAATGAGCGGTGTGAACTCAGAGTGTCATCTGTGTCTGGCAGAGAAGGGCCTGGTAGCCAGGCAAGCTACCGAGCGGGAGGCACTGTTTGAGTGGGAGTAGACCGGTTTTTTCTAGTTGCTTGTTTTCATCAAGCAAGCACCACATACAGGTATAAAGCAATTTTAAAAACTGATTTTTGGTTTTGAGAAAAGTCAAATGTGTAAAACATTTGCGATTGCATAATAAAACTGCACATCTAAGAATGTCAATGTTTTGTAGTCGATTCGCTATTAGACAAAAACATTGAAATAGCTTTTAATTTTTCATTTTGATCAGATGAAGAGAGCCAAAGCAGGAAAGTGAGTGTATGGAAATGGAAGAGAAGAGGGTTCATGTTAGAGAAGAAGAGACACAATGGTCAGATTTTGTTCTCCGTTAATAGAAGACCCGGTTGCTGTATTCGAAAGGTGTGGGGAGAAGAAAGGACGTGACAGCTACTAAGCACCTAGTAGATGTCAAGCATGGATCTTTACTATGTGAGGCGTAATTAGATGACTAAGAATTGAAGCTATATAAATGAATGTTTGATCAAGGAGACATTGTTAGCTGGGGACAGATCCCTAGAGAGACCCTGCATTTATGGATTCCGAGAGGAGCAAAAGCCCCAAAATGAATGATTTGAATGGTGTCAAGAAAACCAGAGGAGTGTGATGTCTTGAAATCTGAATAAGGAGAGTTTTCAAGAAAGTGGCGTGATCCCTTGTGATGAAAGCAGCAGAGAAATCCACCAAGATAAAGATTTGGTGACCTTGGCAATCAATTTCTGTCCCAGTGAGGTAATGGGCAAGGAAGTCAGATGGCAATGACATTGAGAATGCGTGGGAGGGAAGAAAGGAAACACAGAAGTGTAGCATTTTCTTTAGGGAACATGGGAAGAGTAAAGAAGAGAGATGGGGTGGAAGCTAGGGACATGAGAAAAGTGTTGGGACAAGGAAGATTTGAGCCCGAATTCTAAACTGAGGGGAAGGATCCGGCAGCAAGGGACTGATTGGAGTGAACAGATACAGAAGGGAGGATGGCTGAGACAAGCGCCCAGTAGAGGCAGGAGTGAAGGTCTCGAGGGCATAGGGGGAGGTCAGGGTTAGCCTGAAGCAGGAAGAGCCCCAGCCTCTGAGACTTGAGGAAGAAGGAGAAAGAGAAGCCAGGGTCTCCAAATGGTCAGAATGTTGCTGATGAAGGGTGTTTTCTTGATGAAGTAAAAGGCAAGGAATTCCTGCTGCTATGTATAACTGAATGTGGAGTGAGAGGAGAGTGATAAGGCGTGGAACTTTCACAAGGAGACTGGTATAATTAATTAATTGATCAATCAGTCAATTAAATGGCTTGCTGCCTCTTTTCTCTTCCTATCAATTCAAGTCCATCCTGCATTCACCTGGCTCCAAAACAAACAGTTTTTGCTGCCATTAATCATAGATAAGGCACAACTCTATTACATTAGCAGGACATCTTTGGCTTTCAGTTTGACACCAGCCTGTTTCCTAAGCCTTGCCTCCTCCGGCTCCTCATTCACTTGGCCACACAGCAGTCCCCTGTCTGCCACATGCTTTGAAGGCTCTGTGCCTTTGTCCAGGCCATCTTCTCTCCTTGCAAGCCTCTAATTCTCTTCTCCGCATCGGTAAACTCGTATTTATCCTCCAAGGCACAGTTCAAATGTCATCTTCTCTCTAGTCTCTCCTACCTAGGGCAGAATTAATAATTCTAGACTGAGATCACCTCTTTTGGGAGGTGGGCATGCACTGGCCATTTCTGTGTTCCCAAGATCTTACAAACACCAGAACCCTCCCCTCTCAACCCTCTGCTATCTCCACATGGCACTAGAGTCCACAGAATCTTGGTTGCTTGGATCCACCCACACACATTCTAGAGTCTTGGGAGGTCCCCTAGGAATGTCCCTGTTCTGATAAAGAGACACTGTGGGTATTTTCCTTTGCTAGCCCAATTGTGTTCTCTGTTTTTGTGAGGACACTTGGGAAGATGAAAAAACTCTGTCACCATTGTCATCTTCTCCTTGTATCCCCAACATCTGACACATCAAACATTACTTAAAAACTACTATGAAGACAAAAGGAAAGGCAAATTAAAGAAAATTTTTCAGAAGTCTTCAAAAGCCTGTAAAAACCATTCAATTCAATATAAAAGGACAAAAACTTTAAAGCCAAGTTGTTGGTAAATTGATAAAATTGAAGAATTGATGATTTGATTAATTAATTTCTGATTAGTCGATGGGTTGATTTTAGTGAGCCGATGTGCAGTAAATTGGTTTTCAGGATGGTCACGGAGAGGGTAGAACCGGCTTGGAGCCAGGGGCCACGGCCCAGACCACAGGGGCCCAGGATCAGGCTGCAGCCCCAGCAAAACTGGAAGGATGTGAGCAAGGGCAGAGCCACACTGGGGCCACCGGCAGGCAAGGTGGCTAAGCCCCATTGCCTTTGCCAGGGATAATTGCTCACAGATTAGACCAACCACAGAAATCTTGGCAATTGATGGGAGAGACCAAGGAACTGGGGACAGAGAACCATTAGAAAAGAGAAAAAATGTTACCCAGACACAGCTTCCCACAGCCAGCACGCTCTGTAAGTTCATCCTCTGCCCCAGGATGGGTCATTCCCAAAAGGGGAGGGAGACGGGGAAGAGAAGAAACCATGAAAGACTCTGCGTTTCCCAAAAGAGATATAAAGTTTTTCAAAAATAGGTAAGTTTTAATGTATAAATTTCAGACTATCTGCAGATACAAAGAAAGAGTGATTTTAGCTTAGAATTTTCCAGGAGATGGAGGTTGGGGCTCTGGGATTTAGGGAAGTCAGGAGATAGAAGGGGAAAGTTCTAAGGGAAGTGATCAGCTCCCAGCCAAAGGGCAGAAGTCCAGAGTTTGAAAAGTGATGGCCAACAAGAAATCTGCTGTCCTAGGGAGCTGCCCCCAAATGACCACCACAGTCTGCCTAGGGCAGAAGGCTGGGGGAAGAGATGCCATCCTCCGTGTGTAAGCACACATTTGCATCACTTCTCTGTGCAGGAATCATCAGACATTCTAGTGACAGCACTGAGCCACTTGACTTCCTGCAGTTATATGGGCACTTGAAACTACTTAATTACTATGGAAAGGATTAGCCCCAGAAAGTTGCAGACCACATGAACATTAATATTGCACATTAATATAATGGATTTTCTCCTTTTTTCACAACATATTTACTTCTGTGTACAGACTTCCAAGATAGTTAGTCTTGATGGCAGGAACCATAATTGTGGTCCCAGAACCTAGCACGGTGCTTAAAAATAGATTAAAAATTAAGCGTCGCACCAACAAAATAGATCTGAGGCCCGAAATGGAAAAATTCAATGGTAAGGACGCCCTCTGGTGGAATATCTAGGTAGTAACAGGAAAGGACCTGAAGACCCTGGCAAGCAGCAGGCTGCTTAAATGGAAAAATCTCAGAAAAGGAGCCAGTGGCCAACTGGTAGCCAGCCAAGAGCAACCAGAGCAGTGCTGTCCAGTAGAAAGGAGCCTCTTAATTCAATTTCAAAATTTCTAGTAGCCACATTTAAAAAGTAATAAAAAAAACAAGTGAGATTAATGTAATATATATTGTAAACTGCAAATATACAAAAACTTGTCAATTCAACATTAATTAATATATAAATTACTGAGATTATGTGTATATATTTAATCAAGTCTTCAAATTCCAGGGCGTTTTATACTTAGAGTACGTTCTTTGCTGAATAGCTACAGGTGGTGGCGGCTACCGCACTGGACAGCATAGTCCTTGGGGAAGGGGATTGCGTCCTGCTTGTCTGTGCTCCCAGTGCAGACACAGTGCCCAGGTCACAGTAGGTGTCCTATAAACATGTATTTAATGAAGAATATCCCACAACACCCACCTGAACTTGTCATGCTCCAAAGAACATGACAGATGTAACTTTACCTCAAAGTCAGCATTTTAGACAATTTAGAACAACCGGATTTGTGTCCTTTTAAAAGGACACTTTAGTAAGTTTTTGTTGAACCTATATTTGCCCCAGTACTAGAATCCAGTCTCAATAACAGTACCTCTCCCAGAGGCAGTATTATCCACTTTCTTTACTTTTATTTGTTATCGACTTATTTATTTAATATTCTGCTAGCATTTAGGGGGAAAGGGATGATTGTGTAACAGAGATTCAATAAGCCATGATCCCTTCTTACAGGTCCTTTCTATCTAGGAGGGAATGTGGGCCATACATATATATTCTGAGAAGACAAATAATGAGGAAGCCCTGGTGAGACTGAAAGATGTTTTGAACTGGCTTGTTTGCTGGCTGTGGCTAGGAGACAGTTCCTGGAAGCTTCTGCTCTTGCCTCCCTGGTGTTGGCCTTGAGCAATCACTGCCTGCTCCCTCCTGGGAAAAACGATGGCCATATCCTGATTGCCTGTCGAGCTGTTGAGGAATAGGTGAGAAAATCCAAGCTGAAATCCTCCTGGAGTGGGGAGGAGCTGGGGACTGCCCTAGTCATTGCCTCCTCCACCACCCCAGCTACTAGTGCTCCCTACGCCTCCCAGTGCTCCCACCCTGAAGCCTTGACCTGAAGTGACACCCAAAGTGTAGTGACTGTTGTTTTGTGCTGGCCGAGGACTCCCGCTGGCCCTTCTTTCTCTTTACACACATGACACTAACACAGATGGCCACTAATGGGCCAAAATAACGAGACCTGTAGGGAGTGCCACTACCTCAAAAGAAAAACAGCAAACAGGACCATCTATGTCCTTGAAAGAAGTAGTAGAAAACAGATACCAGCCGTTTAAAATGAGCATTAAAAGTGCACTTTAAAAGTCAGAAGCTATTATAGTATGAAAACAATAGAAAATATAGGAAAAACACCTAGAAGTTCTCAGTGTAAAAGAAATATATAATAGTCAAAGTAAAAGCCTCATTCATGGGATAAATGGTGGGAGAGATGCAACTGAAAAGAAAACAGAAAGTTGAAGGACTACACTGAGGAGCTAGCTCAGGACGAAAGAGGGAAGAATGGAGAAGTCATAAATAGCAAAGTCAAGGGAAAAGGAGGAGAGAATTGTTCAAATATAGATTATACGAGTTTATAAAGACAAAAAAATAGAGGAGAAAATAGTTAAAGAAATAAAAAAGAAGTGCGGTGGCTCATGCCTGTAATCACAGCACTTTCGGAGGCTGAGGCAGGTGGATCAACCGAGGTCGGGGGTTTGAGACCAGCCTGGTCAACACGATGAAACCCCATCTCTACTAAAAATACAAAAAGTTAGCTGGGCGTGGTGGCAGGCACCTGTAATCCCAGCTACTCGGGAGGCTGAGGCAGGAGAATCACTTGAACCTGGGAGGCAGAGGTTGCGGTGAGCCAGGATCACATCACTGCACTCCAGCCTGGGCAACAAGAGTGAAACCCTGCCTCAAAAATAAAATAAAATAAAATAAAATAAATAAAATGAATTCCCAGAATTAAAAGATAGAGAAAATTCATAATGTCTTAAAGAGAGAAGGAAAAACCCACTCTAGATACACTAGCAAAATTTTGAAGTATCAAAGACAATGAGAAAATTCTAAAAGATTCCAGCATGAAATATTGACATGGGATTTTCTAACTGTGACATTGGATGCAAAAAAAAAAAAAAGAAATTGGAATGATGTTGTTTAAAATATTAAAGGGAAAAACTTCAAATAGAATTTAATACACAGCGAAACTTTATTCAAAAGTGCTGGTGTAATAAAAAATTATCAAGCATACCAAGCCTTCAGAAGGTTTGCTATGCAGATTCCCACATTTGACACGTTTTGAAAGAATTCTAATCAGAGAAAGCATTCTAGAAGGGGCCAAAAGATGTGAGAACTAATGTTGACCAAATACTTCGGTGAAGAAGAAAATATGAGAATAAATTTGAAAGCATGCTAAAGTTCTTATCCAGTCAAAGGGAAGATGGGGAAGGTATCAGTAATACTTTAAAAAAAAGAAAAAAAAAGCCAATGAAAACCAAAAGAGAAAACTTGGCCGGGTGTGGTCGCTCATGCCTGTAATTTCTAGCACTTTGGGAGGCCAAGGCAGGCGGATTGCCTGAGCTCAGGAGTTCCAGACCAGCCTGGGCAACACAGTGAAACCCCATCTCTACTAAAAAAAAAAAAAAAAAAAAAAAAAAAAAAATTAGCCAAGTGTGACAGCATGTGCCTGTAGTCCCAGCTACTCAGGGGGCTGAGACAGGAGAGTTGCTTGAACCTGGGAGGTGGCAGTTGCACTGAGCCAAGATTGCATCCTGCATCCAGCCTGGGCGACAGAGTGAGACTCCGACTCCAAAAAAAAAAAAAAAAGAAAACTTAAAAAATAAAAATGTTGAAATAAATAAGGTATTAGAAACAAGTCCAAGTGCATTAATATTCACAATAAACACAGTCAGGATGTGGCAAAGACAGTGCCATGTGCTCACCAAACCATTACATCTTCCTGCACACACAGCTAAAGTGTGTTTTTCCATCCCTGGGCCCCTATGTGGGGTCATTGTTTACTTCTTGCCAACGGAATGTGAGCAGAGATGGCAAATAGTTTCTGGTCCAAAACCATGGAATGAATGTGCCTTCCCCTGCAAAGCTGGAAGTGAAGTGCTTTTCAATAGTGGAGATACAAGGTACTTAGCTACCTTGAGGCACTTTTTGGAGGAGAGCTGCAGGGTGCCGGACCTGCCTTGAACTACACATGGCTAAAAAATAAACCTGTGTTTTGTTAAACCACTGAGGCTTCAATGCTTGTCTCTTGCAGAAACAAGTTTGCTCACTTTGACACATGAATTGAACCACCAGTTAGAA
The DNA here is from genome assembly GCA_963573385.1 of Cacajao melanocephalus. Lineage (NCBI taxonomy): Eukaryota > Metazoa > Chordata > Mammalia > Primates > Pitheciidae > Cacajao > Cacajao melanocephalus. Next base: position 53,717 of record CAUYLG010051132.1, on the reverse strand, counting down.
GACAGAGACTGTCAGATTGAATCAAAAGCAAAAATCTATGTATTTTTTATTTTTGTAGCCCACACCAAGGGCTACATCTAAAGCATACATACACAGGGGAGTAAAAACAAAAGAGTAGAAAAAGACACAGCAAACAAATACCCAAAGACAGCTGTGGAGCTTATTACCATCAGACAAGACAGACTGGGACAGAAAGATTGTCAGGACAAATTGGGAAAAGGCTCAGCAAGACTAATAATCCCCAAGAGTAAGCACCTAATAACCGAAATGCATAGAGGGCAAAAGCTGATTTAAAAATTAGAAACAAGCTGAAAAAACTACAGTCATAGTTAGAGGTTTAAATACACCATTCACAGGCCAGAAGTCGTGGTGCATGCCTGTAGTCCCAGCTACTCCGGGAGGCCGAGGCAGGAGGATCACTTGAGCCCAGGTGTTTGAGGCTGCAGTGAGCCATGATGACTCCGTTGCACTCCAGTCTGAGCAACAGAGCAAGACCCCGTCTCTAAAAAATAAATAAATAAATGCACCACTCTTAGTAATGTATAGGTCAGTCCAAAAATAAAGCCATAACAAATTAAGAATGACAAAATCCACATGCTTGATCCAATAAATGTGTACATGTATAAAATTCTGCATCAAATTTATTAGAGTACATGTGAAATATTTACAGAAGTTGACCATACTCCATGCCATAAAGGATTATCATGTAATTAAGTTTTAAGTTAATAACAAAAATCATACTTTAAAAAAATCTGTGTATACATTGAAATTAAAAATATCCAATACCCAGTTGTTATTAAACAAAGAAGCAACATTCTTTATCTCGAGTTTTTCATGTCTTACCCATCTATCATCTCATGGCTCCAGCTCCCACCTCACTTGGGAAGTGATGAAGGTGGTGAGGGTCCCGACCAGGGCAGGATCGAAGCTGTGAAGACACGGTTCATTCCTGCAGAGATATCTCCTAGGCACCTATTATGTGCTAGGCATCATGCTAGACACTGCAGAATGGAAACCAAAAAACTAAGATTAGGGCTCCCCATAAACTGTGTCACACAAATCAATTACTAGCTGTAATTTCATTAATTTGAAGTTGTGTCTGCCCCACTCAATATAGGCATCCTTTATTCATTGAGGAAAGAGCATTGGACCAGGTTTTACCAGTCCACAGGCTACCCAAGAACCACCTAGCAGCATGCTGAAAACACGAGTTCCCTGCCCCTGCCTTGGAAAGGCTAATCTAACCCACTAGGTCAAGAGGAAACCCGGGAACGTGTATTATAAGAAACTCACTAGATGATTCTCATTTGGAACCAGAGACCCAGATGATTTCCTAGATCCCTTCCAAGTTGAAAATTATCTATTTCATGGTCTTTCACATATGGCTTAATTTGGTTAGACTTCTGTTTAGTTAGATGTTAGGTTTACCTTTTTTTTTTTTTCTTTAATACTGGACTAAATTCTCCCAGTGCCTTGTATTAGCCAAGCCCAACCGGAAGCCAAAGGCAAGGGTGATGCCGTCCTCTAGCCTGTGGCAGCCTGGAGGAGGTGCCCAGGTCCAGGAGGGACCAACAGAGAGGACCAGCACCTCTGCCCTCCTCAGGGAGTCCAGGGAAGCTCCTTACACTCTGCTTTAGACCAAATATTTCCAACAATTACATATTTTTTCTTATACAATGAAATAATAAGAGAAAAATAAAATAACATTTTTGAAAGTGATTTAAGGTTTTAAGAGGTTTTCATTCTACTGTGTATGCAGTGTTTTCCTTTTAACGATTATTGGTAAAGTTTATTTACTTTCTAACTGGAAATTTGTCCACAGAAACTTCTAGGGAAAGTAGGATTCCCTGCATCGCAGATCAAGATAGGCGCGGCTCTCTGACGGCCTTTTCTCTCCCTTCCCGGGGTCCCTTCTTGCAGGATGTGGTATCAGTTGTTCCAAGCCCCTCCCGTCCTCCAAAATTTCCTTTGGCCTCTCCTGGGGGCCCAGTGAATCCTTCCACCTTCTCACCCAGGCTCTTTCCCTCTTTACCCAGCAACAGATACGTTCACTCAGAGAATTTCTGTGATTGGCTGAAGATAGCAGGGATCTCCCCCATCCTCGAATCTATTTTCTTCCTCTTTACCTCCGCGTTGTTCCTGTACACACCACACGGGCCGAGACTGATTTGATTAAAGCGGCAGAGTGCAATGGCCCTCAGAGCAGGGCTGGTCCTGGGGCTGTGCACCCTGACCACCCTCCTGAGCCTGAAGGAGGCAGGGGTCACCAAGGGTGAGTCCAGGGGTAAGGAGGGTGGGGCGGGGAGCAGAGATTTACGGAATTGGGTTACATGGGGAGGTGGCATGAAGGATGCTTGTTCCCCTCCTCTCTGGTTTATGGGCAGCTTCCTTCACCAAGAGACACCCAGTCCCCCTCGCCTCCGTCACATCCACTCTGGACCTAAGTGAAGGTGCAGCTCGGTCAGCTGCGCAGGTGTCCCATTCAGCATTTGCTCATGTTCAGATTTCTCCTCATTCCTTCCTCCTTCCTGAGACCCAAACCTTTACCAGCAGATGCCAGCAGGCACCCTGATTTCTCTACCACCCCTGGCCCAGAATGTGCCCGATCAAGTCCAGTTCTGTTGCAGTATTTATGCCCATGCCGGTAGTTAACTGTTTACCTGTCTTTGTTCTTCAGGAGACATGGGCTGGTGTGCGGGTCCACAGCTGGTTCATCTTTCTTGCTTGCTTTTATTTTCCTGGCCCACCAATATGCTGGGTGCATGCTAGTTCCTCAGTAATTGTTGCTCAAACAACTTCACAGAAGTCTACAAGAATTAAAACTTAATCCCCAACTTCCAGAAAACCTGACAACAGTTATGGAAGAGACAGTGATAATGCTCTGAGATGGAGGACTTGGGACGTGAACCTTGACTTTTGACTTCTTGTCCAGTGCTCTTTGCAATGCCTGGAGTTGCTTCTTTCTATCCAGTTGGTCTCTGGGTCCCTAATCTTAATTCCTACTCCTGCCAGCCTGGCTTGTTTCCCCTCACACCCACCTGCACTGCATCTCTGTGCAAAGCTGCACCACTCTCCCATCCTTAATCACTCCTCCTCATCCCACCCCTACAGTCCCACCAGCTCACACCACAGGGCCCGACAACACAGGCAGGGCAGATGACCACAGCTGGGATTTAAATTCTGGAGCCCCAAACATGATTTTAGGCAGCCTCTCCTCTTCCCATCCTGATACACCAGACTGCACTGTCTCTGTGCTGGCTGCGGTGTGCTGGGATGAGCCTCTTTCTTCCTGTCCTCTCGCTTCCCCTCTCCCAGGACTAGCCCAGTGTCAGAACAGGACTATGTCCCCACACAGAACCCAGGACAGGGCCCAGGCTCAGGGACTCAACAATCACATATTGTGGATGAGACAGACATGTTTTCTTCTCTCTCCTTAACCCTGAACTCACCAAATATAGCTGACCACATGGGCTCCTACGGACCCGCCTTCTACCAGTCTTATGGCGCCTCGGGCCAGTTCACCCATGAGTTTGATGGGGAACAGCTGTTTTCTGTGGACCTGAAGAAAAGTGAGGCCGTGTGGCGTCTGCCTGAGTTTGGCGACTTTGCCCGCTTTGATCCTCAGGGTGGGCTGGCCAGCATCGCCGCGATCAAAGCCCATCTGGACGTCCTGGTGGAGCGCTCCAACCGCACCAGGGCCATCAATGGTACCGGCCCTCCCTCTGCCCACCCAGTCAGGCAGGAAGGTCCAGGGAAACTTCTTCCCATCTCAGTTCCTAGGCCCCCGTCACTCTGGGGCGCGCTCTCAGCACCCGCACCTGTCATGCTCTGTCCCTTTCTTTCCCAGGAGGCTCTAGGCCTTCCCAGACCCCGTTGGCACCCCTCTCCTTGAGGAATGACACCTCTCACCTGGACTCCTGCCCAGGGACCAGTCAGATGTGGGAGCTCCTGGTGTCCCCACTCCCTCCCCAGTCTCCTCTCCCTGTTTTTGTCCTCCCCTGCCCACAGATGGCTACAAAGGGGAAACGTCCCTTCATCCCAGTTCTAGTAAGCCCCTGGGGTGAGGGATGAACCTGTGGACTCAGGTCCCATTCTTCCTAGTGCCTCCGCGGGTGACTGTGCTCCCCAAGTCCCGGGTGGAGCTGGGCCAGCCCAACCTCCTCATCTGCATCGTGGACAACATCTTCCCCCCTGTGATCAATATCACCTGGCTGCGCAATGGCCAAACTGTCACTGAGGGAGTGGCCCAGACCAGCTTCTATTCCCAGCCTGACCATTTGTTCTGCAAGTTCCACTACCTGCCCTTCGTGCCCTCGGCTGAGGACGTCTATGACTGCCAGGTGGAACACTGGGGCCTGGATGCACCGCTCCTCAGGCATTGGGGTATGGAGACCCCTCCCCACACACCCTCCTGGCATTTCCTTTACTCTAGAGTCCTTCCCTGTACGACCGACTCCTTCCTTTCTCTCCCAGAGCCCCAGGTGCCTACTCCACCGTCAGATACCATGGAGACCCTGGTCTGTGCCCTGGGCCTGGCCATTGGCTTGGTGGGCTTCCTCGTGGGCACCATCCTCATCCTCATGGCCATATATGTGTCCAGTGCCCCCAGGTGCAGAGGCTCCGGGAGTCTGGGGGAGAGGGTGGAAAGTGGATGACTCTGAACAGGACATGGGTGGAGAATCAGAGATTCTGTTGGGGGGAAAGAGATCAGGAAAAAAATGGGCAAGGAGGAAAGAAGCAGATGTGGGGTGAGGGAGTGAGATTTTGGAAGAGGTGGGCACTCAGAGATAGGATCGCAGAGTCTTCAGACTGAATAACCTCGATCGTACGGTTTCTGCTACTTTAGGTAATGATCCTTCTGAGAGCAACGGCTTATGGGAGACACGCTGCAGATCCTCGTGGGTTTGTGACAGCCCCTGCGTGCTCAGCATCCTTTAAGTGCATCCCGCTGTGCTGACTTTGAGTGTGATCAAATTTCGTCCTATAGGTCCCCTCCTTTTTGGCCCCAGTATTCATGGCAGGTTTGTGGGATACCTACTAGCTTCCCTTTCCCCTTCAACACACACACACACACACACATTCTTGCTCTACCCAAAGCTCTGGCTGGCAGAACTAAATGCTTTGGTAGTGTTTACACTGTGTCCTTTTTAGGTCTCGGCCAGCTTTCCCAGAGGTGAGGCATGTGCTGCTGGGGATTAGCAGCCATCCTGGGGCCCACATGGCTGTGTCTTGCTCCATTTGGCCCATTGTGTGTTACTTTGTGAATGAGCCATTTCACAAGGACTTCATGAAATATGCCTCCTGAGTTCAGGTTTGCCCTGAAAGGGATACAGAATCTCCTGTTCCTCACAAACTTCTCAGCTAATGACAGGTCTGAAGGGCACTGGGACAGGACAGGCTCATGGGGACTCCACTCCTGCCTGGGTTTACTCTGTATGAAGAGGCCATTGGTGTCTTGCCATGATGTTATTTCCTTTTTCTACATTCCCTAGAGTCCCATGCATGGCAAAGAGAGGTCCAAGGCTTGGATGAGGTGGCCACCTCCCTCAATGTGGGCAGTCATGTTAGGTAGGAGGTGGTAGAGTCGGTCTGCAAAGTATCTGGTAAGAGGGGAGGTCCACTTGGACACTCTTTAAATATGTGGCCTAGAAGATTTTAGTCTACTTTTCTGTGAACAAAATCGAAAACATACAAAGAGATAAGTCACCATACCAGGTGGCTTATGTCAAGACCAAAATGAGCAGTACAGATTACGGTTTTCAAACCAGAATGCACATAAGAACTGCTTGGGATCTCCCTAAAAGTACAGGTACTGACCTGGTGCAGTGGCGCACTCCTGTAATCTCAGCACTTTGGGAGGCCAAGGGGGCAGGATCACTTGAGGCCAGGAGATGGAAACTACCCTGGGCTACGTAGAGAGACCCCATCTCTAAAAAGAAAGATGTAAAAATTAACCAGGCATGGTGGCTTGCACCTGTATTCCCAGCCACTTGGGAGGCTGAGGCTGGAGGAGTGCTTGAGCCCAGGAGTTCAAGGCCGCAGAGAGCCAAGATTGTGCCATTGCACTCTAGCCTGGGTGACAGAGTGAGACCCTGTCTCTAAATAAATAAATAAATAAAATATAAAAATAACAGGCATCACCCAGTCCTACTGAACTAGAATCTTGGGGGTGCAAGGAGTGGCAACAAGGAGGGTGTCCTTTCTTTTTTGAGACAGACTCTCACTCTGTCACCAGGCTGGAGTACCATGGTGTGATCTTGGCTCACTGCTACCTCCACCTCCCAGGTTCAAGTGATTATCCTGCCTCAGCCTCCCCAGTAGCTGGGACTACAGGCACGCACCATCATGCCCAGCTAATTTTTGTATTTTTAGTAGAGACAGGGTTTCACCACGTTGGCCAGGATGGTCTCAATCTCCTGACCTTGTGATCTGCCTGCCTTGGCCTCCCAAGGATTACAGGCATGAGCCACCGCACTCTGTCAAGGCTGTCATTTTTAACCAGCTCTGGATGACCGATGCAGCCATCCTGGACCTGGGCTGCGGTCTGGGAACTGGGGACCCAGTGACATGGTCAGGTGCCATGGGGAGTCGTGGGAAAGGGGGATCCCCGAGGTCTGAGGTGGTCTAGGAAGGCTTTCTGAAGAACCTGGGTCTGTTAGGATATCAAAGCCAATCAAGGTACAAGTAAGTAGGGACAAAATGAGGTTTTGAACTGTGAGCCATTGGTCTTGAAAAAGAAAGAAACCAAGAGATTATGGGGACTCGATGGGCTTCTTAAGAGAGAATAAGTTGAAATCAACGACCGGAAGACCCTGATGGAAGTTGGAAGAGAAACATCTCAGGCAAACTTTTTGTGTGCCAGTAACAGAAACCCTCTTCATGTGATCACATGCAAAGTATAGGATATTTGCAATGTAGACATGGGGAGGAGCGCAGGGCCCAAGGGTAGGATTTACCCAGGCCTCCCAGGAACAGAACTCAGAACCAAAAAGCCCGGAGAAGCTCAAGCTGCGCCTCTGACACTCTGACATCCACATGGCCTGTGTTCTCTAGCCCCCCTGCATGGCAGCCGTATTCTTTCTCTGTGGACTGACTGCCTTTTCAGTGAACATGTCCACACAACAGCTCCTCAGTTTGTTTCATTTCAACCGTCACAACCCACAGAGGCTGTGTCTCCCAGCCAGAATTTTAAATTCTTGGAAAAATACCCGGCCAAATGTGGAGCAGGTGCCCATCCCAGCCCTGTGTAGTTAGAGCAGGGGAAGAGATCCCACGGCACAAACGTGGCTGCCAAGCACTCACCCTGCGGCAAGGGTCAGGTTGTTCTCAGAGAAAGAGGAATAAGTTGGTTCTCAGAAGACACCACAAGATATGTACAGTGTTTTCAACAGTCTCCGATCTCTGCTGATCTTTCGCTTAGAAATTAACTTGAGGCATCATTGGAAAGGCATTTTCTCATCTCCATCCTAAGGCTTAATAAAGTCATAAAATTGTGTTCTTTCAACCAAAGAAATGTGCTTTTTTTCACTGTTGCATATACTACCCTGAAGTCACTGGAACTTCTAGGAATAATTCCAAATCTTTTAGATTTATGCATCTGCGTGTATATTCACATTTGTTTCTAGTCTCAAGGTACATAGTCTCTTATTTTAAAGAAACAAATTGTCCTCCTGCATTCTTGATCTGACTTTCACTCTCTTTTAGAGCAGACATCCAACAGTCTCCTGTCCTTTGTATCCAAACTCTCCCTTTTTTGCAGGGTCCCCTACAGATCATAAGCATGCCATCTCTCCTATATAATGAGAACATCAAATCCTCTGTCTGTCCTATGACCCAGTCTCCCTTCTACCCAAGCTCCTCCCAGTCACACTCTCTGAGAGTGTCCTGCATGGACTGCCTGCAGATCTCCTCTTCCCATCCACTCTCTTTGGTTTTTAATTTTTAACCAAATTATGTTATATGCATAATTTAGAGTCAATTTTTTTTTTTGAGACAGAGTCTTGCTCTTGTCACCCAGGCTCTAGTGCAATGGCACAATCTCAGCTCACTGCAACCTCCACCTCCTGGATTCAAGCAATTCTCTTGCCTCAGCTTTCCGAGTAGCTGGAACTACAGGCACCCGCCACCACGCCTGGCTAATTTTTGTATTTTTAGTAGAGACAGGGTTTCACCATGTTGGCCAGGCTGGTCTTGAACTCCTGACCTCGTGATCTGCCCACCTTGGTCTCCAAAGTGCTGGGATTACAGGCGTGAGCCACCACACCCAGCCCAGAGTCAAATATTTCTACAAGATTTGCTATAGAAATCCCCGTCTCCAACGCCCTCTCCCACCATATCCTTACCCTCACAGAAAATAACTTTCAGCTGTTTTAATGTGTTCTGTTGGTATTAACCTCTCATTCCAAATAACATGTTTATGTTGCCACATCAAGAGTTTTCAGCTTTAAGCTTTATCTCATTAACTCCTGCTGTGGAAGAAGGGGATTTATATTTTTTTTCATCCTCAAAGAACATCATGTCCCCTTCCCATGCCCCTTCTTTTAACATGACTATATGGTAATTTTTTACTCTATTGTATGTTTACTATATTACTATGTTTAATTTTTACTATATTGTATTTTTACCATGTTACTATGTTTACTGTGTTTATATCAGTGTGATCACGTAATGGCAAACCATAGAGGAAACCATGCTTGCTCTTCCTTTCCTAGATGACTTCGTTTTCTCTGGAGTAGTTAATTGTCCTGTTTTCCTTTGCTTGGCTGTATTTGTACTTATTATTAATGAATCACAAAATTCCTCGCAGTACAATCAGACAAGTCAGGTCAATTTTATCATCAGATATAACTCTCCCAGAACATTCTGCCTGCTCCAGTCTTAACTCTTTGCCCTTGATGACACAGCAGTCACTCTGAGATCACCCTTCACCATCCTCGTCAGGATTTACCTGTCCCCTGAGTTTCTTGTATCCAGTCGTTGCCCTTTTGTGGTCTGTCTTATTTTAATGAGGCACATCCTGTTTCCGCTTCCTGAGAAAGAGTGCATATGAGGAAAATGCTTTATGCTTTGTGTGTCAGAAAATGTGTTTATTCTACTCTCACACTTTAATAGCTTGCACGGGTATAAAATTCAAGATTGGAAATCATTTCCGTCAAAAGTTTTAAGGCATTTCTCTATAATCCATTAGCTTCTTGTGTTATTGTTCATAAGCCAAAAGATATTGTGTCATGAAACTTTGTATGTAATTGTTGTTTTTTTCTCTCTGGAAGCTTGTAGGTTATCTCCTTTTTCCCTTCTTCCTTTAAATTCTAATAGGAGCTCCATTACCTACAGGATGAAAAGACCCTTCTTAAACTGTCCTCAGAGTACTATTTTAGCCATATTTCTTTCTTTCTTTTTTTTTTTTTTTTTTTTTGAGATTGAGTCTTGCTGTGTCACCTAGGCTGGAGTGCAGTGGCGCAATCTCGGCTCACTACAACCTCTGCCTCCCGGGTTCAAGTGATTCTCTTGCCTCCGCCTCCCAAGTAGCTGGAACTACAGGTGCCCACCACCATGCCTAGCTAATTTTTGTATTTTTAATAGAGACAGTGTTTCACCATGTTGGCCAGGCTAGTCTTGAACTTCTGACCTCAAGTCATCCACCCACCTTGGCCTTTTAGAGTGCTGGGATTACAGGCATGAGCCACCACACCTAGCCTATTTTAATCATATTTCTAATAGCTCCTCCTGAAAATGGCCAATACTTAAGTCACAGAAAACTGTCATTTCATGTCTACCCCTCCCTGCCTTTGCACAAACTCTTCTCTGTGCTGGACCTGCCTTCCTCCACCAACCAGTAAAAACTACCTGTCTTTCCAGGGTCCAGATTAAATGTCACGTCTTCTGTGAAGCCTTTCCAATCCCAGCCCCTTATATGCTGGCCACCCTCTCTCTGCAGTGCATACCACATTCCGCCCTGTGTCCGAGTTGACTGTGTATGAATTTGCCTTTGTCACTAACTGCTCCTCTAAAGCAAAAGAAGTCTGCGCCTTATATTTCCAACACCCAGAACATAATGGGCATTGAAACACTTGTAGAATTCTATTTAATTCCATTTTGTTTGCTCCAAGTCCAGCCTGCTGTGACTGTCTGCAGCTAGTTTTAATGACACTGGCTACCCTTTACCCAACACATGCAATGTGCCTGTCCTTAATGCTTGTCACGTGTATTGGATTTATCCGATTCAAAACCTGCTCTTTAAAAAATCTTAAATCTGATTCAAAACCCCTGCCATGAGGCTGGTTTTAAATTCAATCTGTCATTATTGTGGCCTCTGTCTCTTACAGTTGTTCCAAGGGTGTGCGCCCTGACACAGTGCTGAGGCCTTGGAGAAGCCCCTGTCGTCTTCCTGCATCTGCGCAGACTGCTTACTCCAAGCATGCTCAGGGCTTAACCTGTGTGGTCTTTTCCAAGTGGAAAAGCCTTTTCTGCATCAGGCTTGGGGCAGGGGAATCTTTAGTGAGGACTGATCTTCAGTGCCTGGGAGCAGGACTACAAAGATGCACCACATGGCCAACTTCCCCTCCCTGGGGGGCCTCCCCTCCCAAGTCCTCCCCCCACTCCCCAGCATTGGCTGCTGCAAGGGAGGAGGGCTCTTTCAGACCCACAGGCCACCGTGCCTTCCTCAGTTTGGGAGAACCTTCCCCCTTTGTCTCTCAAAGGCATTCCCCCCTCTCTCTCTGGTACAATGTCTGAGACACCTGTCATAATGTCAAGTGAGCTTCAGGTTTTGGGAAATCCAAAGCCAAAAGAGGAAAGGCCTTGGGGGTGACATATGCTATTGTCTTGTGTGATGAACGTAAATGCAAGAAAAAAGAAGAGCATCATTCTGCTGTACATGAATTATTTTATTTCTTCCTTACAACCAATCTGCAAGTTAAGTGTAAGTATTTCATTTTACAGAGAAGGAAGCTGGGATTCGAATTACTTAACTTGCCCAAGGTCAAACAGCTAGGAGGTGGCTGGACGGTCTGTGTGGTGCTAGAGCCCATGTTCTTTCCATTGCACTGTCCTACTCAGCAGCAAATGGAGACCAGCTGTGAGACATGCGGCAGGATGAGCAGGGTCAGACATCAGCATTACTAGGAAATGTGTAGGAGGAGGTTTTACCCACTTTGGGAATTAACTTCTTCTGAGGCTTCAGCAGCAACAGGCTGCAGGAATGAGGTGAGTTTGAAGAATGACTGGGGTTGGAATTACTGAAGAGATTTTACTTCTCGCTCCTGGATCATTCAAAGCACTCTCCCAGTTCAGACTTTCTTTCTTGCTTAAAGTATAATCTAAATTCCTTTCTGGCCAACAAGACTCTACATGATCTGGCAGTGCATGTGTCTCCATCTTTACTTCCCTCCACTCTTCCTTCTTTCATTAAGCAACAGCCACACTATCTTTCCCTGGAATCCTCCAGCCCAAGATCTTAACATTAACGCCTCCAATTCATCATCGATTGACAACTCAGGTGGTACGAGGTCAGAGAGGCTTCCTCGACCAACTTTGCTAAATAAACCACCTATCTCCAGTCTCTCCCTATCACATTACCCTATTTATCTCTACAAACAGATGCCTTTCAATGAATGAGGCTCCACTTCTCAGGCTTTCCTTTCTTCTCTGACCTCAGAAAACCTTCCGGACAAGTGATCAAGCACGCAGAGGAGCAGATTCACGTCCTCTCCTCACCTCCTTATGGTTTAGGAGGTTGCTACCAATGACTTGTGATTTGGCTCCATCTTGTGGCTTGCATTCACCCCACATGGAGCCTCCAAATCTGAGTAAGCCTAGAGTCTCCCAAGGCAGACTCGCCGGGACTTCCATCCACTGGAAACCTTCTGCTGCCTCCTCCCTAGAGTCCCAACACCACTCTTGAAACCTGGTCAGATTCCCAGTTGCCCTTTATTCCTTTCCTCAGGCCTTCAGCATATGGAGCTGCTTTAGGTACAAGTTCTTACTGTAATGCCTGGAACATGGTGGTTACTCAATAAATGTTTAATCTCCAGCTGGCTAAAGAACAAAATGTAGTCACCCTGCTCTCAGATACCCTGGTGACATGCCCACATAAAGAAAAATAAATTAAAATTCGTTCTTCTGTTATTAACCTTATTTTTTTTTAATACTATTATCTTTCATCTATTGAGCACTTCCAACGTGCCAAACACTAGTCTCTCCAACTGATATTTGTCAAATCCAGTAATCTCCACATTCACTAAGAAGCACACTTGTATTTCCTAAATTGTTGCATAAAACCCAAGTGTTTAGGAGAGTGTTAATAACCTAACAGAAAACAAATCAATAGAAGTAATATTTTTCTGTTTATTTTTCTGTTAAAATATATTTTAATACACATAAGGAAATGCCAAAATTAAGTATGTATCTTCATTATATAGTAGTCTGCTTTTAAAAAATGATATGTCATTATTTGTAATAAGTGGAAATTATTGGAAACATGCCTAGTAAGAGTAGAATAGTTGAAAAAAATTATGGTACATCTGCACAGTGGAGTATTGTAGAGCTGTTAAAAAGAATGAGGAGATAGAAAAAGTAAGTTCCAATGTTTTGGTAACAGACTGGGTGACTGTAGTCAGCAATAATATATATAGTATATTTCAAAGTAGCTGGAAGAGAGGACTTGAAATGTTGCCAACACATAGAAATGATGTATACTCAAGGTGAAGGATACCCCAAATACCTGACTTGATCATTACTCTCATTGTATGCATGTAACAGATGCTCATGTGTACCTCATAAATAAAATATGTAAAATATCATGTATCAATTAAAGGAAAAAGTCTAACAAAAAATAAGAAAGATCTCTTTGAACTAATATGGAGGAATCTCTAGGATATAGTGGAAAATTCACAATGCAAAAGAATGATTAAACTATCTGCTACCTTTGTGGTAAGAAAGAGAGAAGATATATATTTTTTCAAAAACCTTCATGGGGCCAGATATGGTGGCTTGTGCCTATAATCCCCACACTTTGGGAGGACGAAGTAGGAGGATCACTTGAGGTCAGGAATTTAAGACCAGCCTGGCCAACATAGCAAGACCCTGTCTCTACATAAAAATAAAAACATTAGCCATGCATGGTGGTACACCCCTGTAGTTCTAGCTACTCAGGACGCTGAAGCAAGAGGATCACTTGAGCCTAAGAGTTCGAGGCTGTTGTCAGTTATGATCGTGTCACTGCACTCCAGCTTGGGCAATAGAGGGAGTGCATGTTTCCAAAGTGGGGGGGGGGAGGGGGGCGGGGAAGCTGCATTGGAAGGATAAACCGGAAATTAATAAAAACGGATACTTTTAGGGAGGAAGGGAGAATAGAAGTGAGAAGAGAATATTGACCTTTGAAACAATAAATGCTTTACAATGTCAATAAGAATTTAACAAAAAACCTCTAAAATTTAAAACAAATTGAACTGAACCATGGAAAAAAGAAGTATTCCAAGTGATGTTAAAAGATACTATTGTATATTATTGGGGGAATATATTTATTCTCTCTCTCTCTTTTTCTCTTCTCTCTCTCCTTTTTTTTTTTTTTTTTTTTTTTTTTTTTTTGGAGGCAAGGTCTTGCTCTATTGCCAGCCGAGGCTGGAGTGCTGGAGTGCACTGGTGTGATCGTAGCTCAGTGAATCCTCAAACTCCTGGGCTCATGTGATTTTCCCACCTTGGTCTCCCAAGTAGAGTAGCTGGGACTGCAAGCACATGCCACCATATCCAGTTAATTAAATAAATTTTTAAAATAGAAATGGGGTCTCATTATGTTGCCCAGGCTGACTTAATAGAATAAATATTCTAAGGACAAAAAGAACTCTCAAAACTTGGAACATCATTCAATTCTTTTATGGTCGTGATATTTGTATCCTTATTTGAAACTATGTTATATATAAAATAAAGCAAATCAGTGTTTATGCTAATGTAATTAAGAACTAAGATTTTTAGGCTGGGCAAGGTGGCTCACGCCTGTAATTCCAGCACTTTGAGAAGCCAAGGTGGGTGGATCATGAGATCAAGAGTTCGAGGCCAGCCTGGCCAACATGGCAAAATCCCATCTTTACAAAAAATACAAAAATTAGCTGGGTGTGGTGGCGAGCACCTGTAATCCCAGCTACTTGGGAGGCTGAGGCAGGGGAAACGTTTGAACTCGGGGGGCGGAGGTTGCAGTGAGCCAAGATTGTGCGCCATTGCACTCCAGCCAGGGCAACAGGGCAAGACTCCATCTCAAAAAAAAAGAATTAAGATTGTTAATGTATAAAAAGCAAGTAAAAGTAGCTGAATTAAAACAATAATATTAAATTTGGACTAAAAAAACCTAGAACTGTCCATTTTAGCTAATGATTTACTAATATATATGTCGTACCTCTAGCAAATGAAAGATCCTAATAATAGCCCTGTAGCAATGAGCATCCTCAATGTACAGATCGTAGCTTCTGAATATCATTTCCCACTCAAAAGAAACAGAGCTTCTTGGAGAAGTGACCAATTCTAGATCTGACTTATGGAAAATACAAAGCAAGTGTGAGTATCTCATTGTTCTCATAAAACAAGGCACTGTTCAAAGACTAATAGAGTTATGTAAAAAAACAGATCAGCCAGTTTGAAGGAGCTTCCATTGGCCAAAATTGGGACAATTCAGACATCAAAAAGATGACTATAATATAATTAAACACATTGAGTATATAAAAATCCATGGGTTCCTATTAATAGTTGAATACAGATTAAAAAAAAAAAGCAACAACAACCCATTTATATTACCACTGGATGTGATCTTCCAATTCCTAATACAGAAAATCGGTACTTAAAGAAAACAGGTATATATCCTGACATTTCACAAGGAAATGTTCCATTGATGAAAAAAGGTCTACCCTTCAGAGTGCCAGTGAATAAATGTTGGGAAAAATAATAGAATTGGAAAACCAGCATTTTGTAAACCTAATGTGGTCACTGATACAGGGAAGGCATCATATATGTTAAAACCACTAGGAGAATAGATATGGGGGAACAGGACAGTCACATCATGCCAAAGTATCATGGCCATAGATTATTTGCTATTGACAAATGGGAGAAACACCTTTACAGAGGAGAGACCTGGTTGTCATCACTTCAACTCAGTGATCAAATTTAGCCTCACCAATAATAGGACAAGACATTAAGCATATGCTTTCTAATAAGATGAAATGCAAAGTACACAGCAATACCTATGAAGAATTATAAAAAATCTTTAATCTGAATCTAATCAAATCTTTAGTTCAAAAAGTTCTAGTCAAAAAAAAATGCATTAGATAGAGGAATAAGTCAAATGAAACCACAAAGAAAATATCACACAAATTCAAAATGTGAGAGATTCTACTGACCTGATCTCTTTAAAAGATGATGTTTAAAACATGGGTGGGGGCTGGGCGCGGTGGCTGACACCTGTAATCCCAGCACTTTGGGAGTCTGAGGTGGGTGGATCAAGAGCTCGAGACCATCCTGGGCAACATGGTGAAACCCCATCTCTACTAAAAATACAAAAATTAGCTGGGCGTGGTGGTGCGAGCCTGTAATCCCAGCTACTCAGGAGGCTGAGGCAGGAGAATGGCTTGAACCGGGGACGCAGAGGTTGCAGTGAGCTGAGATCGTGTCACTGCACTCCAGCCTGGAAACAAAGCATGACTCCATCCCAAAGAAAAAAAAATGGTTGGGATAGTGGGAATTAAGAGACATTACAATCAAATTTAGTGGATGATTCTTATCAATATCTTTGGGGAAAACAGGTATAAAAGCACTTTTCAGACAAATGGGGAAATTTGAACATGGACTGGTAATCGATGATATTAGAGAGCTGTTTTCAGTTTTGTTCAGTATGATTACAGTACTATGGTTATATAGCAAGGCACCTTTATGCTAAAGTATTTAGGGATGAAATGCTATGAGATCTCTAATTTACTTTGAAATGAATTTAGAATACATACACAGTTCAAACAAATATGACAAAATCTTGACAGTTGTTGAATCTATATAATGGGTATTTGTCTTAGTCCATTTTGTGTTGCCATAACAGAATACCACAGACTAGGTAATTTACAAAAAAAAAAAAAAAATTCACAGTTCTGGAGCCTGGGAAGCCTAATATCAAGGTGCCAATATCTGGCAAGGGCTTTCTTGCTTTGTCATACTGTGGCAGAAGACAAAAGGCTGAGAGAGAGGGTGGAGGAGAGGAAAGGAGTCAAACTTATCCTTTCATCAGGAATTCATTCCTGAAATGAGATTACTAACCCACTCTAGAGATGATGGCATTAATCTCTTTATGAGGGTTTTGCTCATCTCTCTAAGAGATAGCCTAATTGTCTTTTAAAGGTCCCACTTCTCAACGCTATTGCATTGGGGATTAAGTTTCCTACATGTTTTATATACAACTTTATGTTATATGTAACATAAAGCAAATCAGTGATTATGTTAATGTAATTAAGCACTAAGATTTTTTCTTTTTTTGAAACAGAGTTTGGCTCTGTTGCCCAGGCTGGAGTGCAGTGGCGCCTGATCTCGGTTCACTGCAACCTCCACCATGCAGGTTTGAGCGATTCTGTTGCCTCAGCCTCCCGAGTAGCTGGGATAAGAGGCGTGCACCACCACGCCTGGCTAATTTTTTTGTATTTTTCTTAGAGAGAGGGTTTCACTATGTTGGTCAGGCTAGTCTTGAACTCCTGACCTCAAATGATCTGCCTGCCTCGGCCTCCCAAAGTGCTGGGATTACAGGCATGAGCCACCGTGCCCAGACAAGATTTTTAATGTATAAAAACCAAGTAAAAGTAGCTGAATTAAAACAATAATATTAAATTTGAACTGGAAAAAAAATTTGAACTAGAAATGTCAACTTTAATTAATGATTTACTAATATATATGTCGTAGCTCTAGTAAATGAAAGTCTAATAACTTTGGGAGACACATTCAAACCATAGCAGCATTCAAGTATTATTTTACTTTTTTTCAAGTTTTCTGTAGGTTTGGAAATTTTCATAGTTAAAGAGGTGTGTGTGTGTGTTTGTAATGCTTTACCATACTTGAAAATAGCAGGAATTTAAAGGAGAAATCACTATATTCCTGAGCTCATAAGTTGTTGTATGTCACCAATTGAATAATTGTTGTTCTGTAATATTTTATAATTTAAATAAACAATGTAAATGCTTTGTTCTTTTAATTAAAATATGATAAACATGATACAATACCTTTAAATTTTTGTTCCACTACATGGCTACTAAATACATACATAAGATTTGACCATTTCTCCAGCAAGTTTTTCATCCATAGGTTCAAAATACAAACTCATTTTATTTTGGGAGCCTACAACTGCTTTGTCAATATTATATCATTTGAAAAAAAATTCTGTCATCAAAAGTTACTGTAACATTTTCTATAGACATCCTAGAAACACCAAGAATAAGTTCACCTGGAAAAAATGTTAAGTTGTTTTATAATTCACCTGGAAAAAATGTTGTTTTATAATTTTGTATTTTCCCCATGTTTGAGATTTTATTGCCAATCTCAATCAGAAAACAGAAATGAGGAATAAAAAGTAGTAAAAATGAAGAAGGTACAAAGTCTCCAAAATCTTAAAAGTCCTTATAATTTTTGACTCTCCTTCTTATATGGTCAATGAAAGCCCAGACACACACCTACTCCAACCCGCAGCTTTCCTCTCACCATCCATCTCCTACAGTCCATTCCCTCAGGCCTCTTCGTTCACAAAGGTCCCAGTCCCTAAGCCAAGTCTGAAGGTATGGTTACCATTTAGAATTTATGAATGGTAGGTATGAATAGTTACCATTTAGAAATTACACAGTCTAAAGTGAATATTAATAGTTTTAACTTACCCTGGTTTCTCTTCATGCAGCAAATGCCATCACTGGAATTTTCCCTACTTATATTTGTGGAATGAAGTCATTCATTTCTTTTTTGTGTCTTCAAACTTCTTAATAGTTCTCCAGCTAAGCTAAATTAATTGGGCTTAGTGAAAAAAATAAATTTTCTACAGCATGCAGGAATCTTGTGCAGTAGCTGCATTTAAAAACATATAAGAGGCTAGGCATGGTGGCTCATGCCTGTAATCCCAGCACTTTGGGAGGTCGAGGCAGGTGGATCACAAGGTCAGGAGTTCAAGACCAGTCTGACCAACATGGTGAAGCCCGTCTCTACTAAAAATACAAAAATTAGCTGGGTGTGGTGGCACCCACCTGTAATCCCAGCTACTCAGGAGGCTGAGGCAAGAGAATTGCTTGAACCCAGGAGGCGGAGGCTGCAATGCTCCAGCCAGAATTGGCGACAGAGCAAGACTCTGTCTAAAAAAGAAAAAGTAGAAATGAAAATGGAGACATTACAACTGATACTACAGAAATACAAAAGATCACCTAAGAATACTATAAACACCTCTATCCATACAAGCTAGAAAATCTAGAGGAAATAAATGAATTCCTGGAAGAATATGATCCTCTAAGCTTGAATCAGGAAGAAATAGAAATCCCGAACAGACCAGTAACAAACAGTAATATTGAATCAGTAATAAAAAATCTTCAAAAAACAAACAAAGAAAAAAAAACAAAAAAGTCTAGGATCAGACAGATTCACAGCTGAATTCTACCAGATGTTCAAAGAAGAACTAGTACCAATCCTATTGAAACTATTCCAAAAGATTGAGAAAGAGGGAATCCTCCCCAACTCATTCTATGAAGCCAGTATTACCCTGATATCAAAGCCAGGAAAGAAACACAACAAAAAAAGAAAACTACAGAGCAATATTCCTGATGAACATAGATGCAAAAATCTTCAACAGTGTACTAAGAAAACAAATCCAACAGCACATCAAAATGATAATTCACCATGATCAAATGAGTTTCATCCTAGGGATGCAAGGATGGTTCCAAATATGCAAGTCAATAAATGTGATTCACCACATAAACAGAATTTAAAACAAAAGCCATATGATCATTTCAATAGATGCAGAAAAAGCATTTGGTAAAATCCAGCATCCCTTTATAATAAATCTCTCAACAAACTAGGCATAGAAGGAACAAACCTCAACATTATAAAAGTTAGATATGATAAACCCACAGCCAATATCATACTGAATGGATACAAGCTGAAAGCTGGCCGGGAGCAGTGGCTCACACCCATAATCCCACCACCTTGGGAGGCCCAGACAGGCAGATCACTTGAGGTCAGGAGTTCGAGACCAGTCTGGTCAACATGGTGAAATCCTGTCTCTACTAAAAAAAAAAAAATTATCTAGGTGTGGTGACACATGCCTGTAGTCCCAGCTACTTGAGAGGCTGCGGCATAAGAATCGCTTGACCCCCTGAGGTGGAGGTGGCAGGGAGCTGAGATCGCACCACTGCACTCTACCCTGAGTAACAGAGTGAAACTCCATCACAGAAAAAGGAAAAAAAAGTTGATGGCATTCCTCTAAGAACTGGACCAGACAAAGATGCCCACTTTTACCACTCCTATTCATCATAGTACTGGAAGTCC
Organism: Cacajao melanocephalus; assembly: GCA_963573385.1. NCBI lineage: Eukaryota > Metazoa > Chordata > Mammalia > Primates > Pitheciidae > Cacajao > Cacajao melanocephalus. The sequence goes on along the minus strand of CAUYLG010051132.1, from coordinate 34,184 downwards.
TAGCCAGAGCAATCAGACGAGAGAAAGCATACCCAAATTGGAAAAGAGGACGCCAAATTATCCCTTTTGCCAGTAATATAATCTTCTTCCTAGAAAACCCTAAAGACTCCTCCAAGAGACTCTTAGATTTGATAAATGAATTCAGTAAAGTCTCAGGTTACAAAATCAACATGCACAAATCAATAGCACAGCTCTATTCCAATAATGACCCAGCTGAGAATCAAATCAAGACCTCAATCTCACTTGCAATAGCTACAAAAAAATAATAAAATGTCTAGAAATATACTTAACCAAGGAGGTGAAAGATCTCCTTAAGGAGAACTACAAAACACTGATGAAAGAAATCATAGATGACAAAAAAATGAACAGCCATGCCATGCTCATAGATTGGAAGAATCAATATGAAAAATGACCATACTGCCCAAAGCAATCTACAGGTTCAATGCAATTCCTATCAAAATATCAGCATCATTTTTCACAGAATTAGAAAAAGCAATCCTAAAATTCATATGGAATGAAAAAAGGGCCTGGATAGCCAAAGCAATCCTAAACAAAACGAATAAATCTAGAGGCATCATATTACCCAACTTCAAATTACACTTCAAGGCCAGAGTATCTGAAGCAGCATGGTACTGGTTTAAAAACGACACACATAGACCAATAGAACAGAATAGAGAACCCAGAAATAAAGCCAAATACCTACAACCAACTAATCTTTGACAAAGCTGACAAAACAATATACTGAAGAAAGGACACCCTATTCAATAAATGGTGCTGGGAAAATTGGATTGCCACATGTAGAAGAATGAAACTGGATCCTTGACTCTCAACATATATGAAAATTAACTCAAGATAGATTGAAGACTTAAATCTAAGCCCTGGAATTATAAAAATTCTGGCTGGAAGAAACCTTGGAAAAACTCTTCTGAATATTGGCATAGGCAAAGAATTTATGAATAGGACCTCAAAAACAAATGCAACAGAAACAAAAGTAAATAAATAGGACCTACCTAATTAAACTAAAAAGCTTCTGCACAGCAGAAGAAATAATCAACAGAGTTAAACAGACAACCACAGAATGGGAGAAAATATTTGCAAACATCTGACAAAGGACTAATATCCAGAATCTAGAAGGAGCTCAAACAAGTGAGCAAGAAAAAAAAAAAAAAAAAAAAAAACTAATCCCATTAAAAAGTGAGCAAACGACATTAACAGACATTTCTCAAAAGAAGATATACAAATGGCTAACAAACATATATAAAAATGCTCAGCATCACTAATCATCAGGGAAATGCAAATTAAAACCACGATGAGATACTGCCTTATCCCAGCCAGGATCATTGTTATTAAAAAGTCAAAAAGCGATAAATGTTGGCAAGGATGCTGTGAAAAGGGATGGCTTATACGTTGCTGGTGGGAATGTAAATTAGTACAACCTCTATGGAAAACACTATGGAGATTTCTCAAAGAACTAAAAGTAGATCTACCATTTGATCTAGCAACCCCACTCCTGGGTATCTACCCAAAGGAAAATGAGTCATTATATCAAAAAGACACAGAATTCACAATTGCAGATATGGAATCTACCTAAGTGCCCATGAACTGATGAGTGGATAAGAAAATGTAATGTGTATATGTCATGAAATAGTACTTATCCATAAAAAAGAGTGAAATAATATCTTTTCCAGCAACTTGGATGGAACTAGACCATATTCCTAAGTGAAGTAACTCAGGAACAGAAAACCATGTACTACATGTTCTCACTGTTAAAGAAAAAAAACCTTAGATAAATGAAATTGAACAAAGTTTAATTGAGCAAAGAACAATTCGTGAATTGGGGAGCCTCCTGAGCCAGAGTAGGCTCAGAGAGACTACAGCACACCCTCGTGGTGGAAGATTTATGGTGAGAAAAAGGAAACTGATGTACAGAAAACGGAAGTTAGGAAGAGAAACAGCCAGATTTGTTATATCTTGGCATTTGCCTTATTTGAACATGGTTTGAACAGTTGGTCACCTTCGATTGGCCAAAACTCAGTGATTGGCACTAGAGTAGGTTTCAGTCTGATTACACATCCAGTTAGATTTCACTTTACTATGTACGGAGAAACCTTTAGGCTGAACTTAAAACATGTAAGGAGGCAGCTTTAGGCTAAACCTAATTTAACACTCACTTACTTATAAGTAGGAGCTAAGCTATGGGTATGCAAAACCATTCGGAATAGAAGACTCAGAAGTGGGGAGTCTCAGAAGTGGGGAGTGGGGGCATGGGGATGAGAGACGAAAAATTATTTACTGAGTTCAATATACACTATTGGATAATGGGTACACTAAAAGCCCAGACTTCACCACTATACAATTCATCCATGTAAATAAAAGCAACTTGTACCCCTAAAGCTATTGAAATAAAAATAATAAAAATAAAATTTTAGGCTGGGCCTGGTGGCTCATGCCTGTAATCCCAGCACTTTGGGACACTGAGGCGGGTGGACCACTTGAGCTCAGGAGTTCGAAACCAGACTGGCCAACATGGCAAAACCCTATCTCTACTAAAAACAAACAAAACAAAAAATTAGCCAGGTCTGGTGGCAGATGCCTGTAATCCCAGCTACTTAGGAGGCCGAAGAAAGAGAATTGCTTGAACCCAGGAGGCGGAGGTTGTAGTGAGCTGAGATTGTGCCACTGCACTCCAGCCTGGGTGACAGAGGGAGACTCTGTCTCAAAAAATAATAAAATAAAATAAAATAAAATAAAATAAAATAAAATAATTCTTCCTTTTTTTTTTTTTTTGAGATGGAGTCTCACTTTGTCACCCAGGCTGAGTGCAGTGGCATGATCTTGGCTCACTGCAACCTCCACCTTCTGGGTTCAAGTGATTTTCCTGCCTCAGCCTCCTGAGTAGCTGGGACTATAGGCACGTGCCACCACACCTGGCTAATTTTTGTATTTTTAGTACAGATGGGGTTTCACCGTGTTAGCCAGGATGGTCTCCATCTCCTGACCTCATGATCCGCTCACCTCGGCCTCCCAAAGTGCTGGGATTACAGGCATGAGCCACCATGCCCAGCCAATAAAATAAAATTCTAAAAAGATAGAGGTATGTATGTGACTCTGTGTGCTTGTGTGTGTGTGTGTGTGTGTGTGTGCATGCATGTGTGTGTTCATCTCTAGCCTCATGCTTTAGCTCAGGTTGGTGGAATTAACAATATCTGGATGTTTTTTCTAAGTTTTACTTCTGAATTCCTTGTTTGCTTATATCTAGAATATAACCAGAAATGTTTGGTATATAAGGATATAAACTTTGAAATTAGCCTTATCTCGTCTCACTAGCTCTGTGATCTTATGCACGTTAACTTCTATTTTAGAGTCTCTTCATCTCTAAAATAGAAATAATAATACATATGTGATAGGAATGTTGTGTGGGCCAGAAGTGATAACTATGAAAAGTGCCCGTCTATATACCTGGCAGATAGCAAGGGCTCAGTAAGTGTCAGTTCCATTTCCCTGGCTTTCTCCTTCTCTCTCTGTTTCCCCAGACTCAGAGGAAATGAAGGTCCTTTCTGTTTTGTTTTCTACCTGACTCTGAAGTTCAGGACATATGCCTTTGATACCCCCTGCAGTAACATCGGTCACCTTCCCCTCAATAACATAACTGCTTTCTGAGGTAGCCTTTCAACGCCACGCCGCTCCCTCAGTTGCTCATCATTCTCTCCTGTCCTCAATTTTTGTCTCTTATATTACTCCCTGGCCAAATCATTGGTTAAATAATCGTGGGGCTCTGCGGGGTCTATTTGCAAGGCCAAAGGCAGTGATAGAAGGACATGAGATCTTTGGGGATCAGCCTGAATAGCAGAGATGAATTCAAGAACAGTAAATCAGTGGATTGTGTCATTGTGGTTGGAAACAGGTCCAGAACAGAGTGCAGAATTTTAAGGGGAAGTCTAAGCACAGTGTCAGAGCCAGTTTCAGAACCAGGTCACCGACTAGACATCAGGGAATTCGAGGCCAAGTAAGGAAAGTTCCTTATGGAAGGCAGGGGGTGCAACCAGAAGCTTGACACAGCAACCAAAGGGCACAGGATGTTGGGTAGTGCTAGTGTTTTCTTAAATCAAGAATATAGAACACTATGTCATGGTAATCGTGGATCTGGAAGAACAACCATAATTTTACTTTGCATCAGAGAGAATGAAGTTTCACTTTGATAGAGATGCAGGACTGCTTGGCCCTGGTAACTGTCACTTTGTAATTTTTCAGCTTCCACTTACCTGGGTTATTTAGAGTTAAAAGAATATGAGCAAAGTTAGAAAACCTTGAAAACTGCTTTAAAATAATTATTTTTGGGTGGGACGTGGGGGCTCATCCCTGTAATCCTAGCATTTGGGGAGGCAGAAGTGGGCAGATCAGATCACTTGAGATCAGAAGTTCGAGACCAGCCTGGCCAACATGGTAAACTCCATCTTTACTAAAAATACAAAAATTATCTGAGCATGGTGGCACATACCTGTAGTCCCAGCTACTTGGGAGGCTGAGGTACAAGAACTGCTTGAACCTGGGAGGCAGAGGTTGCAGTGAGCCAAGATTGTGCCACTGCACTCCAGTCTGGGCTACAAAACAAGACGCTGTCTAAAAATATATATATTTGAGGAAATACCTGAGACTGGGTGATTTATATAATAATAATAATATTATTATTTTTGAGAGAGAGAAGAAACTGGCTGGATGAAACTGTAAAATGTCTTCTTTTTTTTGCAGTAACTCTGGGTAAGAAACAAAAACCATGCAGGAGGACAAGGTAATAACTCCTTTTTTTTTTTTTTTTTTTTTTAGACAGAGTCTCCCTCTGTTGCCCAGGCTGGAGTGCAGTGGCATGATCTCGGCTCACTGCAACCTCTGCCTCTCAGGTCCAAGCAATTCTCCTGCCTCAGCCTTCTTGAGTAGCTGAGATTACAGGCGTGTGACACTATGCCAGGCTAATTTTCATATTTTTTTAAAAGTAGAGATGGGGTTTCACCACATTGGCCAAACTGGTCTCGAGCTTCTGACCTCAAGTGATCCACCCACCTCAGCCTCACAAAGTGCTGGGATTATAGGTATAAGCCACTGCGCCCAGCCAACTGTCTTTCTTGGAAGAACTGTCATTGTCTCTACAGTTCCAATATATCTTCTGCAGGGGCAGAAGAGGGGAAAGTATTCATCAGTGAATTAGTGTTACCTTCTCATAGTCTCAGCAATTAGAATAGCAACTGACTCCATGAGGTCTGACAGTGGCGGCTAGTAGAAGAACTGCTCTTTGTTTGTCAAACACCAGCAAAATGCTTATTGCTGGGGAATAAATCCCTTTTCTCCTTCAACCTTAAATCAAACATTAGCTGATCTGACAAAATGAGCAATGTCCTTATTTGACAAAGAGATATAAGAAATATTTTATGATGTAGAAATATTCATTTGCTATACAAGGACACAAAAATACTTGAAGTTTGGGGCTGGTTGGAAAGCTTGGCAAGGATGATGAGTTCCCCTTACTTATATGAGATTATTCTTATTTTGACCTCCTTAGTTGAGGTGAGGCCTCACTGCAAGTGACAGGCCTGGTAACCCAGGAAGGGAGGTCTATACCGGTGTGGTGGGGATAGGGCAGGGCATGAAAGGAGAGGTGGGTGATAGGCCCTGAAACAACACAGTATAGCTCTAAGACAAAGACTAGTGAGAGAGTTGTGTGAGAGTCCAGGCTGATGGGGGGCACTGAGAGAAGTGACAGAGGAAGGTTCAACAGATCTCAATGGCTGAACAGGGAGTTGGGGGAGGAGAGAAGCGGGAGAAACTAGGCAGCTATAGACCTGTTACTAAATGTCTGTTTCCTCATGTATCAAATGGTGATGAGTACCTACCTCTTGGGATTATTATGACGACCAAAGTGCAAAAGTGCTCACCAGTGTCTGGTACATAGTAAGCTCCATGAGAGTGCTTGTTCCTTACAGCAGGAGTCCCAAACCCCTGGGCCACTGACCACTACTGGTCCGTGGCCTGTTAGGAACTGGGCTGCACAGCAGGAGGTGAGCAGCGAGCAAGCTCTGCCTCTTTTCAGATCAGCAGTGGCATTAGATTCTCATAAAAGCGCACACCCTGTTGTGAACTGAGCATGGGAGGGATCTACGTTGCACACTCCTTTTGAGAATCTAATGCCTGATGATCTGAGGTGGAACAGTTTCATCTGGAAACTATTCCCCATCCATAGAAAAGTTGTCTTCCACGAAACGAGTCCTTGGTGCCAAAAAGGCTGGGGACTGCTGACTTAGAGAACTCACTGTGAGGGACATGTTTTGGGAAAAAGGTAGAATCTTATCTGGACATGTTGAATGCAGGAGCTTATGGGACCTTGCCATTAGGCAAGCATGACGTTAGGCACTTGGAACTTTGGCTCAAGATTTGATATGGTTTGCCTCTATGTCCCCACCCAAATCTCACCTTAAACTGTAATAGTCCCCATGTGTCAAAGGTGGGATCAGGTAGAGATAATTGAATAATGGGGGCTATTTCCCCCATGCTGTTCTCGTGATAGTGAGTTCTCACGAGATCTGATGATTTTATAAGGTGTTTTCCCGCTTCGCTTGGCAGTCATCCTGTGAAGATGTGTCTTCTGCCATGATTGTAAGTTTCCTGAGGCCTCACCAGCCATGCAGAACTGTGAGTCAATTAAACCTCTTTTCTTTCTAAATCACCCAGCCTCAGGTATTTCCTCATAACAGCATGAGAATGGACTAAGATAAGGTCTAAACAGAGACTCAGATTTTATGGGTGGGAGATGCCTCCAGAGGAATGGATAAACTTGCTTAAAAATACTGTGCAAATAAAAAGAGGACCAAGGAAGGTGTCATGAGGGACAGCATATTATGGAAGGCAGAGGCAGAGGCTTTAAAGAAACAGACTAAGAGGGGTTGTCTGAAAAGTATGAGAGTCAGGAACAAATGGTGTCAAGTCAAAGAAGCCAAGAGATGCTGGGTGCGGTGGCTCATGCCTGTAATCCCAGCTACTCAGGAGGCTGAGGCAAGAGGATTACTTAAGCCTGTAAGGTCGAAGCTGCAGTGAGCTATGATCATACCACTACACTCCAGCCTGGGTGACAAAAACACTCTTTCTTGAAGAAAAAAAAAATTCGGGGGAAGCCCCATGGAATGCTTCAGAGGTAAATTAAGGAAGATAAGGACTAAAAAGTCCTAATCTCTTTCTGTGAAACTCTGGGTCATAAAAATAAAGCCTCACATTTTAAGAGTTGAAGCATAGGAAAGTAAGAAGGGAAGAAGAACCTAACATTGGGGTGGGCAGGGCACAAAAATGGCAAGAGATTCAGGAGGAAATTATGGGTAACACGCCCAACAGGTGGCGCCAAATGCCCTCAGTGGCAGTCTACAAGAGCCTCAAAACCCCTCCCTCTTTGGCAAGACTCGCTGGAGGGAGCTCCATTCAAATCTGCCAGTCAGCCAGTTGGCACTCCTTTAGTCAACAAAATATCAAGCTTCCACTATTGGAAAAGTTCCGTGCTAGGGACTCAGAGAGGTGTGTATCTGCATGTGCACGTGTGCTCTGTTGTTCCTTTAGTGTGTAGAGATAAGAACCTTTAGAGAGTAAGTCCCACCTATTTTATCTCCTACATAGCTCTCAAATCTATCTACATTTCTGCCTCTCTACTTCTTTTTTTTTTAAATACACTGGATTGGTGCAACAGTATGTACAACGCTATTCCCACTTGCTGGGATTAATTGCTGCAATTGCTTTCTAAATTACCCACTCTCAACACCCCACCAACCCTAACATGATTGCCCCTAGTGCAATTTCCTTAAAGCATGGCTATCTCCTAGCTCCCTACTGGCCCACAGCACTGGAAGTCTAGTGCAGTAGTTACAAATGTGGACCCTGAAGCCAGATTGCTTAGTTTCAAATTCCACCTCCAGCACTCACTGACAATGTTGTGATGTTGGGCAAATTGATTAATCTCTCTATGCCTCAGTTCTTCATCTGTTAAACGCAGACAAGAATTATCCCACCGGATTATAGTGAGGACCAAATGAGTTTACAGAGTAAGTTTTCAGCACAGTGCATGGGACACAGTAAGTGCTCAGTAAGTGTTGCCTATTAGTCTTTGAGTGTAAATTCAAGTCCTTATCTGAGGTGAAATGCTCTCCTTGATCTAGCGTCCCTACTTTCTGGCCTTATCTGGAAGCACTCACCTTCATCCTTACTGCTTCAGCACCACCTACAGTTACCTTCTCAGTTGCTGTTTATTCTGCTGGCAATGTTCACTACTCCCTGCTCCCACCCATCCACCCCTTAAAAACAGGAACTCTTCCTTCTGAGATATCTGAATAGATCTCAGATTAGACCAGAGAACCCTCTATTCTAAATTCTTGCTAGATCTCTGCACATTGTCCTGTTAATTAAAAATTGTGTGACTAGTTGTCTAATGCTGCCCCTTTCTCCAATCCATATAAATTCTGAGAGCAAGAAGCTGTCATCTCATTCAGTGCTAGAGACCAACTAGTGAGATTCTGTGAACATCTTTAACTAGGGTGACGACCCAGAAAAAAATGAAATCATAGTGACAACACATCAGTTCCATGCTACCATTCCCACATTTCCTTCGCAGCTATCACAGCCACTCTCTAATTGCTCAGAAAAATCTTCCTCCAGTTTTGAACTAAGCCCCAGACAGTAACACTAGTCAGCTTTGGTCCTTGTCCTAGAGTCCTTCATGTTGGTCACTCATGGAAGCAGGGCCTTCCAATCAAGGTAGTCCCGAGTGAACCTAAGAGCAGGAGTTTGGGAAGGTTCCAGGCAGGCTGTAACTGGGGTCCACATATGGGTGCACAGTAAGGATAGTCTGTGAAGACCAAGTCACGCCTGTATCTTGGATTCAATCAGTATAATCACACCGTGATGGTTAATTGTACTCTATTTGTACTAAACAAACTCCATGATAAGACCTTGTCTTCTCATCTTCACCTTATACTTTCTGAGTTGGCAATATACGGGTCTATGGGCCTAAGTTTGCTGAAAAGGCAATCAAGGGAACTCAATAAATATGTGACTGAGTAAGACAGACCAGACTCTCACCTCTCCACCCCAACAAAAATCTTCCTATGGAATGCAATAAAAGGGAGTAAATGGTAGCATGAGGGGACAGGGAAAAAGCAGCAGCAATAGAACCCATGATTCCAAGAGCTGAAAAGAGAATAGGGGTAAATAATGCCCACAGGACTTCACAACTAGTCCTTTGCACTGGAGACTGTTATTTTGGAATGAAGTCCCTTGGCAACCAAGATGGAACTCAATGAAACTCCTGAAGCAATTACAATGTCTAAAGGAGGTAGGCTTGAAATAAGTTCAAAACTAAAGTCAATCTAGACAGACTGGTCCAGTCGGCAGAAGGCAGGTTTGAAGCCCAGTTCAGCTAGGTCAGCAGTCAAGGGGATGGGCCAGGCCTTTTCTATCTCTTAAAGCACTCAGGGTTGGTCTGGGTTCAATTTACAGGGAATTAAGTACTAATAGGCCTCCAAAGTCAGGTTGAAATTTTTATTTTTCCATACGACAGAAAACAAATCTTGAGTTTTGAGTACATGAGGAGGGGCTGCAGTCAGACAAAATATTCTTTAATGAGCCTCCTCCCAAAACTAATCCAACTCAATCCTTAAATTCCCTCTGAAATGAGACATACTCCTTGATAGACATGCACTTAGCTTAAATCTATGTACTCTGATTTTCAGAACTTTGTAATTTGTATCCCATCACCCATTGCCCAACACAAATCTCTATTAAAGTACTTATAAATCCTCAACATCTGTTCTTCTCAAAAAGGGACCAAGCTCAATGAGAGCTGAAGAGCTTTCACTGGTGCACACAAGTACGCAAAAAAGCCCAAACAAGGATTTGTTCCCCTCTAAAACAATGCTTTCGAAAATTTGCTCAAGCCCCAATTTAATTGGAATTCCTAAAGAGGGTTGAGAATCACTAGTGAAATTTATTGCTTCCAAAATCCACCCTACAGTTTGTTTCTAGTGTCATTTATGGCAGAACAAACCATTTGCTTCACTACATTCCTGATTCTGGTTTTCAGATCCCTATTCAGGTTTCCTACTATTGTCCACTATATTAAACCAAATGTCTCTTTTCCGGTATTTTTTTTGAGACAGGAGTCTGTCACCCAGGCTGGAGTGCAGTGGTGCGATCTCAGCTCTATGCGACCTCCACCTCCCTCCCTGGTTCAAATAATTCCCCCTGCCTCAGCCTCCCGAGTAGCTGGGATTACATGCATTTGCCACCACGCCTGGCTAATTCCAGAATGGAATCCTAACCCCCTCAACTTTTTATACCACCTTTCTCTCCCCTTAGCAAGGCAAGGGGATAATGCATATAGTTTTGACTTAAATTTCATTGTTAGAATACTCTTGAATTAGTATTCTACTAATAAACTTTATCTGTAAATTTGCAATGTGTGACCATAGCAGCAAAATTTAACAAAGTAGGTGTGACTGCCTTTTAAAAGTCAATAAACCCAACACGTACTTACAACCTTTAGCTATGTCTAAGTCTGCTCAGGAGAAAATTCACACAATCAGTGCCACTGTGAAAACCTAAAGCCTACCTCAAAATTTTGAATTCTTGACTGAAGCATGAATAAGCCAGATAGCTTTTTTTCATTTAAACCAGAGCAAACTGTAGACCTAAAGATTACTTCTAAGGACTCAGTTTACAAAAATCAGATTGATTTACTTTATTAAAAACACAGCAAAAGCCTACTGCTTTGTTTAAAAATTAAGACAATCCAATTATAGAATAGCTATTGCTTTTTCTCATTCCAAGAGTATTTTCTCCAAAATTATCAAGACAGTTCTGATCACGTTCCTTTTGAAACACTACAAAAGCCACTGTTATTAAGGTAACTCAAAACTTGAATAATATTTTCTTTATTTACAAGTTAGAATCAACAAAGACAGTCCAGGGGACCAAATGGGGAGATGACTGAAACCCCCAGGGCCCCAAATGGAGCGAAGGAAAAAGGGAAAACAGTAGAAAAAAAAAGTCAACGTAAAAAAAGAGCTCCCCCTTCTTCCCTCCTCATGGAGGCTGAGGGGACCAAGGCCCCACCCTCCCCTCAGCCTTACCTAGCTTAAAATAAATTAAAACAAACAACCTCAAAACAGGGCCCTTAGAAGTCAATAGGGCAGCTATGGCCTTACGTAACTCCAGATCAGGGGCTTTGTACACTTCCACCCTGTACCCTCTTGCCCTGCCCCAGTCATTTTGAATGGGGAATCTATGTCCAAGAGATTACTCCCCAATGGGGCCTCGTGAGAATTCAATCTTATTTTGTCCATGTCCCTTCTTCAGTAAATGTTCCGGCATCCCTCCCCCACTGCAGAGCCAGCTCTCCTAGAGGGGGGCAGGGGGGTGAGATGAAGTCACAGCAAAGGGGAAAGGGGTGGGTGGGGCAGGGCGGTCTAGGGGTCCGGTCCTGCGGAGCCTTCCTGCCCCATCTGGCCTGGCCCCTTAGCCTGAGTCTGAATCACTGGTGTCTGAAGAAGATGACGACGAAGAGGAGGAGCTGGAATCTGAGCTGGAGCTGGAAGCGCTGAGGCGTGACACTACTACTTGCTGTGCAGAGGATGACTCTGTTTTCTCACTTGCTGCAGAACAAAGTTGAAAGTTAAAGACTTTGTTGATAAAAGATGGTCAAAAAGGCAGGACACAGTCAATCTGTAGCGGCCTAAAAGTATATACTCACCTTTCTTGGGGGGCTTTTTAGTGGAATTGAGCTGTCCGCTGACATCTTGTAACCGCTTTTCTAATTCCCGCTTTTTCTCCAAAGCCAGTTCTTCCTTTGTCTTTCCCACAGGCTTCTTAATGGCTAATAAAAGAAATTTACCAGGATACATTAGGATTGTCCCAAGCATTCTGTTATGGACCTCTAGGTTGCCAAGTTCCTTTGTTGAATATCAGGAGCCAATCAACACATCCTGTTATCCTGGGAGCTGATAATGCTGAATGCAAACAGATTCTACCATCTTTCCTGAACTGTTCTCAGAACCAGATGAGCTGAACCTCATTTCATACTTACTGTAGGGCTTCCGGGGTTTCTTACGTAGGCAAGAAAGGACATAGCGCTCGAGCTCTCTAAGTGTGGATGGCTTGAGCGTTTCAAAATCAATCTCAATCTCTTCTGGGTTTGAATCACGTAAAGAGGGTTCCCTGGCTTGGATTATGTGCACAACTCGGCCCAGCTTCTCTCCAGGTAATTTGTTGATGTCCAGGCTCAGCTGCCGCTTTTCATCGTAACTCATGGGCCTGCTCTCTTCCTCCTCCTCTGAATCGTAACCCGTAGGGAGGGAAGGTGGGGCTGTCTTTGTGGCCTTTTTGGGAAGCCTATGAGCAAAAAAAGTTGTTAGCAAAAAAAGTTTCATTAACCTCTCCCAATATGTTCTGACTGTTTAATTCAGTGATCCTATTTCCTACTCGGAGTGCAGCTTCTGTTTTTCCATCAAGTCAAATTGCCAAGTCAGAGGTGGGCTACAGAGACACTGTATTAGTGAAACAGACCATTATATAGAACTCTTACCTGCCAGGCATTTTATTACATTTACTTTGGGCTTTCATGACAAACAGGCATACCTCAGTAATTGTGGGTTTGATTTCAGACCATTGCAAAAAGGTGAGTATCAAAATAAAATGAGTCACACTTATTTGGTTACGTTTGCACTATGTTCTTGACTGTAAGTGGGCAACAGCATTACATCTTTAAAAAGAAAATGTACATGCCTTAATGAAAAAATATTTTATTGCTAAAAATGTGATACAGAAACATGTTGGAAGTGTTGAAAGACTTGCTCCATACAGTGCTGCCACAAATCTTCAATTAAGAAAAAAGTGTAATATCTAAAAAGCTCCATAAAGTGAAATACAATAAAACAGCGTATGCCTGTTTAGGTATACTGGCATATGTCTACCTTTTTGCTCCCTAAAGCACTATCAAACTACACCAAGGGCCAAGCACGATGGCTCACAACTGTAATCTCAGCATTTTGGGAGACCAAGGTGGGGGTGGATCACTTGAGGTCAGGAGTTCAGTATTAGCCTGCCCAACACAGCTAAACCCTGTCTCTACTAAAAACACAGAAATTAGCTGAACACTAAAAACGCAAAAATTAGCTGGGCGTGGTGGTACATGCCTATAATCTTGGCTACTCAGGAGACTGAGGCAGGAGAATGGCTTGAACCCAAGAAGCAGAGGTTGCAGTGAGCCGAGATTGCGCCACAGTCTCTAGCCTGGAGCCTCAACAAACAAAACACACACACACACACACACACACACACACACACACACACACACACACACCCCCAAAAACTACACCACCATAGAAATCAAGTTTAGACTCATTGATTTAGAAAAATAGGCAAACTATATGGCCCAGGGAACAAATCTGGTCTGCCTCCTGTCTTTGCAAAAAAAGTCTTACTGCAACACAGCCATATTCATTTGCTCACATACTGTTTATGGCTACTTTCACATTTCACTGTCAGAGTGGCTATGGAAGACCCTATGGCTCCCAAAACTAGGGGTCCCCAACCTCCAAAACAGTACTGGTCTGTGGCCTGTTACCGGGCCACACAGGAGACGAACAGCAGGCACGTGGGCATCACTGCCTCCTGTCAGATCAGCAGAGGCATTAGATTCTCACAGAAACACAAAACCCTGCTGTAAACTGCATGTGGGAGGGATCTAGGTTGGACACTCCTAATGACAATCTAATGGCCCGATGATCTGAGGAGGAACGGTTTCATCCCAAAAAACCATCCCCACTCAAACCCTGTCCATGGAAAAATCCGTCTTCCACCTAACTGGTCCCTGGTGCCAAAAAGGCTGGGGACCAATGCTCAAAGCCTGTTAACTGGCCATATAGAGAAAACTTTGCAGGGAGAGATGGTACCCCCCTGAAAGACAGAAACAGGCCAACTAGTCTCTGCTTCCTACTCTCACTCACTTGGTGCCACTTCCTCCAGAAGGTCCAAAGCCCGAAGGGCCTAAAGCAGCACTGCCACCTCCACTGCCACTTGCTTTCTTGGACTTCTTGGGCTGAGGTGGGCGGGGTGCTCGAGGCCCCTTGTCATCTTCATCAGCCCCTGCTCGTCCTCGATGCTTCTCTGCCTTCCGTTTCTTCTTTTTCTCTTTTTTCTCTCTTTTCCTCTTGGGCTTGGATATTGGACCCTGGGACAGAGCAGCCAGTTGTTCATGTACTGCCCGAAGCTAGAGGAAAAAAAACACGAAGTGGAAAAAATAAAGATAAAACAAGAAAAAAATTAAGACAAAGGCAGGGTGTGAACCTCTTACCCAGGTGACAAAATACCTGTTCCTGCAGTTCTGCCAAGCGATGAGCCCTTTCTTCTTCTGAGTCTGAGCTTTCACTTTCTTCTTCCTCATCCTCCTCATCTTCCTCCTCCTCTTCCTCAGAGGAGCTCTCACTGCTACTTTCCTCACTGGAGGACTCTGAAGATGATTTGGCCAAGCCAGGGGGAATGGCAGTAGAGACTGGTAAAGGCCCTGGTTCCAGTGGTTCATCTGGCATCTTGGCATAACGGAACTCAAATACATCCTAGAAAGAAAGAGGCACAGACTCAATACTCTGCTGATAAACAGTGCCCTGCATACCCAGCCACCAAGTGATATAGCTCCAATTTACAACTGTACAGAATGGTGAGATCCTCATGCTGAGGCTATGCAGCACACAGATGACAAAATTACTCCCCATACCATTTATTTTTCAAATGCCAACCTTTATACGCACCTGTAGCTTTCGTGCCATTGCCACAACATCGTGATCTGGGGGATTGTACTTATAGCAATTAGAGAACATAAGCCGTACGTCAGCTGCAAACTCCTGTGCATCCCGGTAATCACGGTTCTCCATCTTCCGCTGCAGAAGGAGGCAGCCATCAGAAGCTGCACAGGCAGGAAGACTCACCTTTCCCTGCCAACCCCAGACACCACAAGGAGCCCTCTCTTGAGAGCACAGTGGGGATGACCTTAAGGATCTGTGCCCTGGGGTTCAAGTTTGAAGTCAAAGGAATTTGGGTGGGTTGAAGCAATATTTATGTCTAGAAAAAGAAATCATTTCTAAGTGACAGGGGAGGAGAGGTGGCCTATGACTATTTTTCCACCCCATAACTTCCTTAACCCGACACTACCACGTAAGTCATACTTAATTATAGGTAGATAGTGTTGTTCTAAAGACAAACCCCACCCTATTGTTTCAAACTCCAGGAAATATGAATTCTTAAAACACCCGACCTTCTGTCCCAGAACTATTCTATAAAGGTAAAATACCAAGAACCCGAAGACTGCTGTGTGCCCACATAAGGAGACTTGACTTATTGCTCTGATCCCTAAGCTCCCATCGCTGCCTGAGCATCCCATCTGCCCCATGCAGTGGGTACCTTGACAGTGCTGAGGTCCATGGGGTGCTTAATGATGTCATGGTAGTCATGCAGGCCAAGTGCAGAAGCGTCCACTGGTTTATAGAAAGGCCAAGCATAAGCAGCATGCTTCTTAGAAAGTAACTCCTTCAAAATGCCATTGCAATGTTTTAATTGTTCTGAAAGCTTTCCTTTCTTAGAACTCTGGTGTTGTTGCTGAGAATCAGGCAAGTCTTTGCGTGGGGGCTTGATGGGGCGACCACTCTCTCTGCGCATAGGGGGAAGCCGTGCTGCCTTAGGCTCAAGACTCCCAGGAGGGCTAGCTGGGGAACCAGGAGCCAGGATGGCTGTAGGTGTAGGGGTGGTAGTATCTGCTTTCCGCTTTACACCTTTTTTCTGCAGAAAGAAACAAGACAGGGACCTATTACTCCAAGCCCACCTTACTTTAGACCCTTCCCTCCAGGCAGCCCAGAGGAAATCCATAGACCCATACCTTGGCAAGGGGCTGGGCTGGAGGAGCTGCAGTAACAGCAAGGAGTGGGGGTCCAGCAGAGTGCAGGGACTTGAGAAGTGGAGAGGAAATGACTGATGGGTGGGGAATGTTGAGGACAGTGGTAGGTATCTCAGGTGGTGGAGTATATAGGGCTGTGTGTGACACAGAAGAGACAGCAGGCACCTGATGGGCACTGGTAACACTGCCCTGGAGTGCTAGAAAAACGGCAAAAAAGTTTAGTTTGATTCTCTTTCCCATCTTTAGGTGTCCATTTGCAAAACCCCTACTCTTCCTACCTGCCAACTTGGCCCCCTTCTTGTGGCTATTCTTAGGGATGGTCACCACCAGCTCTTGTTCCTCTTGTGGCATCGATGCAACTTTCTGTAGGAAGATCTTTTCCAACGTTTGTGCCATTAGGACAATATCATCAGTGGGCTACAAAAACAGACAGCAATGAATAAAGTTGAAAAATGCCAACAGTAGATAGACACCATCTCTTTCAGAGGTATTCAGGCCCTAGGACATTACCATACCCCTGCAAGTAATCTGTTGTCACCAAATCTTAAAGAAAATTTCCTACTCCAGGCCACTAATTTCCACTTTCTTCCAACTGTCTCCCAAAATCCAAAATAAGAAAAAAACTATATGACCACTTAAAATTCAGAAGGGATTGAGAGCTCACAAGAAAACAGATCCCTTGTCTACTCAGGTCTCTGGAGCTTTCTACGAAACAGGGCCACCCCCCCCAAGTATGAAGTGTTCTACTTAAATAACCTTTACTGAACCTCTGAAGTCACATCACTCCAGTAACATCTGGAGTCAGGTTTTTAAGACTGACTACCTGGATAACACATTCTGTAGAAAAGGATTTAAACTTTACTGTAGACAAAAATACCTAGCCATAATAAAAGTTACTGTTTCTCTCCACCTACTAAATGAACACACAGAAAAACTCACCTTGTTGTAAATGTAACAGTTGGTGAACATGGTATTAAAATCTTGCATACACTCTGAGGCAGCCCAATAATAATTGTTTTCAAGTCTCCTCTTAATAGTACCCATATCCATAGGCTGTTTTATAATTTTGTGATAATCCTAAGTAAAGAAATGTTAGGTCAGAACCACAGAAAAATGCTTATAAGGAGACTACTGATCCCCCACTCACACACAGACACACACCTTCTCTATGCATCAAAGAACAATTACCTAAACTGCGGCCCCAGTTAAACTGTGGGACAACAGAGGAAAAAAAAAAAAGATTTCTTGACACCCACGGGGAGCCCCCTCCTGCCTTTCTCTAACCACCCACCTCCCACCCACTCTGGAAACTTCCCATCCTGTGACATTACCTCTGGGGCTGTCTATCCATGGGCTGCATGAGGGAAAGGAAGAAGCTAAGAATTTTGGCCACCGTGGTCCTCTCCCAACCCGAGGTGGGAATCTGTAAAATGGAGCCAGGGCACAAAAGTTAAGGAAGGACACATGGAGGGCACAATGAAAGATGCCAAGATAGTTACAGCAAGCGGTCGGATCAATCACAAAGGGCCAAGAATACAGGAATCTGGTGGCTACCTGCCCTACAGGGGAGAAATGGGAACTCCCTAGGGGCCGCAGCATCTACACTAGGCAGACCACCCCCATTCACACACATTCATGCTCATCCCATGCCTCCCTACTCCAATGTCTCTACTCACCGGTAGACCCAGTTTGACAGCATCCACCGGCTGCCGGAATGGCCACGCAAACTGATGTTTCCACAGAGCCTTCATCACTACCTTGTGTAGGTATTGCAGCTGGTTGGTAACTCGTCCTGGCTTTTTGGGATTGGACACCTCCGGCGGTGGTGGGTTGGCAGGGGTCAGTTGCAAAGCAGGCACCGAAGCCATTGTGGGGCTCTCAAATCCCTCATACAAGAGGGAAGGCTTTCGAATCCTTTTCCCTGGCGCCGCTGCTTCTGGGCCCAGCCCCAGCAACCCTGCATTCCCTTCCCCAGGGAGCCTGTAAAGAGGGGAAACAAAATTAGGGTAATATCGTGCAAATCAAGAAAAAGTACATCTGCACGACGGTCTGATGAATCCAGGTGCCGGCCGTAGTGAGATGATTAAGCTTGTGCAGGTGCTTCTTAAGCAGAAGCAATATCCAAACAATCTGTGGATCTTCAATCTGTGGCGTTTACTGCTGCCCCCGCCTTCATTTTATTAACATTTTTAGTATACCAATCTAGATCCCACTTTCTGAAGTCTGATGAGCTCTATCTCTATTCTTCATTTTTTTAAAAAGCTCCAAGATGGTTTCTGATAGGGCACATCACAGAACTACAGCCCTCTGGGGATGGGGCTTAAAAATGGGTGGAGCTTCCTCCTCACTAAGGGTTTGGTGGTTGTCATGGTAGTTGAGCCTGAAAAAAGCCGGTGAAAAGAGGAAGAGAACAAATTATGGAAATAAAAAATTTCACAAAATGCTGATAAGATGCCGAAGAATCCATCTAGATAGAGCACCATCGTCCAGAAGCTCTGAATAGTTAACACCACAACACAACATGGACTAGAAATCCAAAGGAAGATCACACCAACTCAAAACCAAATCCAAACAAGGAAGCATTTGTCAGACTTCACAGCCTAAAACAAAATTTTGTCAGGCCCCCAAATTATTCTCACCAAATGAAAGTCTTCTCATTCCAAAGAAGTAAAAAAACAGCCATACAAAACAGTCAAGGTCACTAAGCGATAGCCCCTTCCACCCACCCGCTACACAGCACGATTCCACTACCAGCTCCCCATGTAGCACCAACTCTGGACACCAAAACGCCAACGGTAGTTAATTTACAGTCCCCTGCGGTGCTCCTCCGATTAGTTGTTTCCCACCACCTAAGATTTAAGACATTATATGGGAATCTCATTGTTTACAACGCAGAGCTGAACTAGGAGCCTTAGCTCCACCCTCCTGCCCTGAATGAAACTCTTCATGTTAGGGGAAAAAAAATCCCTCCACCGACACACACACACAACCCACCCAAAGAAAACAAGAGATTTAATGACAGACTCCCCGCAGGCTGGGAGAGTGATCCTTTTACCCTTCTCCGGGAATCCCCACTGCCAGTCCCTGAAGCTCTCTATCACCATGGCAACCCTACATGGTACTAAAGGCGGCCGCGAATCCCCCTAAAAGACTGACAAACCGCCGTTGGACACCAGACCCACCAAACGCAAGACCTGCTGTCCACCCTCACTACACTCCACCATCGAGCTAGCTCTGCCTGACTCGGTCAAGACTGGGCCAAGGCGGCATTAATGGCATACAAATTGACAACCCGATTCCCCCCATGCGCAGTAGCCGGGCCGCCACCACCGTTTCAAAACGGTCGCTCAACCCCCTCCGCGAGCCCGAGTCAACAGCTGCGCCGCGAAACAGCAGCACGCCGGGGCCGCTCCGTACTCCCCCCGAACACGGTGTCGCACACCCCCGTGCCGCCGCCCCGCAACGTCCCCCTCCCACACGCGGCTCACAGAAACGTACTTGTTGTGAGGAGTCACGTTCTGCAGCATCTTGACAGCAGGGAACCGGCGCCGCCCTCAGCCGCGGAAAGTCCGGGTGGCCTCGGTTCCCCTCACCGCCCGGTCCAGCATAACCCGGTAAGTTGAGGGGGAGGCCGTTGTTCTTGGCCCTCCAGGCGACAAACCCCCTGCCCAGCCGGCACAAAAGCAGTCTCTTCGGGGCCTCGCGGAGAGCTCCGGACAGCTTGGCGCGCTCTGCAGACGGCGGACAGCAAGAAAATGGCGGCGGCCTCAGCTGAGGCGGGCGACTAAAGAGGGACTGACTCTTCAAACCAAGACAGTCCCCGATTTCAAACACCGTCGTCAATTTAGCCCGCTGTTGGTCTGCAGGGATTCCCTCTTCTTGTCGGCACCCTACGGGCCCGATGAGGTCCCGTTTCGATCTCGGATGGAGGCGGATGAACACGAAAAGTGGTTTAGGGAGCCGCCGCCTCCATCTTTGAAATCCTCTTGAGGGCGGAGTAGAGGGGGTGGACAGACTCCGAGGATTGGGCGGGGCCCAAAAAAGGGGAGCTTCAGGGGCTTCTATGGGGTCTGTACTGTCCGCTGGGACCGGTCATAGGCCAGGACGAAGGCCATTTCCAAGCGGATGGAGGTGGATTGTAATGGCGGCCCCGGAAGACTCGAAGGCTCTATCGGTAGGCAGAATCCTCCAGCTCGTTCTAGAGGCCGCTCCACTCCAGCGCGAAATGGCGCCGCCGAGCCCCGCGCCAGCCCTTTATATATAGGCGGAGAGGAGGAGCTTCGCCGCTCATGCGCGCCACCCTGCTCGAGATTTCCCCCACCCCCTCCGCGCGCCCGCGCTCGCTCACGCGCGTGAAGCAGCTCAGTCGAAGGGGGAGGAACACTTCTCCGCGGGAGCTTTTTCTATTGGCCAGCCGCAGGTATGACGTCATAAATTTCATTTCCAAGGTGTCAGTCACCAGGCAAAAGAGTGCCGCAGAGACCCACAGGGAAGTGGCAACCCGCCACATCTCCAAGCCAATTGGCTGGGCTGTGGTTCGCCGACTCCAGGGAAAGAGGGCGGTTGGAAGGGGTGCGGAAGCCATCGTCCCAGAGCCTCCAGCACCCTCTCTCGCCTCCCTTTCCAACAAAGTCTTCCCAGGCTTCCATACACAGCGCAACTGGAGACTGCCAAGCTCGGGCAGGTCGTGCCATTCGTAGCTCCTCCATTGGCCAGACTGGCAGGGAAACGGGAGGGGTCACGTGGGCGTAGCCGGCCTGGGCCCGCCAGGGGTGTGGCCGCAAGACGCCCGGCGGGTGGTGGTTCTCGGCGGTAAGGCCGCTGGAGCGAAGAATCTGAAATGAGGAAGAAGACGCCATCTTAGAAGCCGCGGCCTGCTCCTCCATGGCAAACAGCTATACCGGCTTCAGAATGGCGACGAGGGGATCTAACGTCCCATGCTTCACAATCTAAAACACAGGCTTGCCAGTCTTAAAATACTCCCCTCCCTCCCCCTAGCCAAACAATGGAAAGACAAGAGCAAAACATTACTACTCTGTTTAATCCCACAGGCCACGAAAGCTAGAATACGTCTCCCAAATTTGCACGCCCAAACGCCTTTCTAATCCCGCCCCACTCACACCCACAGTTACCAACACGTTTCTGCCCGTTCCAAAACCCCTCGGCAACCCTGAAGTGGGATTAAAATCTCCAAACGCATCCATCTACCGTATACAATGTAACCCACCTCACCTCTTCCTCAAACTCCATTCCGGCGTCAGGCTCAGGGCAGAAAAAAACAAGTCCTGCGAGGGGCGACTTAGGGGAAACACCCTGCCCCTCTAGGCGAGCTTGGACCTTCCCCACGCCCTGCACCACCCCTAAGGGCAGACCCGTATCCGCCTCTTAGGGTCCCTCAGCCACGGGAGCCAAGAAACCCCCCCCGCCCCCCCACCAGGGTCCGGAGTCCTCCCTACGGAGCGGCTGGTCCATCGGTCAGCGCCAGGGAGGAGGGCGAGCGGAGGAGGCGGCGGCTGCGGCTCAGACTAGCCCTCCCCCTCCTCCCCTCCTCCCCTCCCCCCGGCCGTCCGCCTCCGAGGAGGGGCAGGAGCCATTTTGGGAGCTCAGTTTCGCCCCCTCCCTTAAGTCTTCCTCATAATTTGGTTATCTAAATAAGGGTGCAGAATAAACGAGAGCCCAAGGCCAGGATCTCCAGAGCATCTCTGGGGCCGTCCCCGCCCCCTTACAAGAGAGTGAAAGAATTTCCCCCACCCGAGAAAACCTGGGCTTTGGCGGGGTGTTCCCTCTCCCGTTTCCCCTGTCTTTGCTACCAGGGAGAAAACAAACTTGTGTAGGTATCTGGGAAAAATCATCAACGTAGGTGAACAAATACACAGTAAGATTCCCCCTTCCCCAAGGAAGGGCTCGTAAGGGCCTAGGTCCTTGAGCTGCAACCACGCCACCCTCCCTCCTCTGCTGTAGCCCTTCAGCTCCAACCTCGGTTACTGCGTCTAAAATGGCCGCCAATCTCCCGTCTTCCTGACGCCCTGAGTAGAGCAAACCCCGGGAGGGAGGGAGAAAATGAGCATCAGAAGAGCAGAGTCCCCTACCCCCAGCCAGGGACCAGGCCCTGGCCCCCAAAAGTACACGCGGCCCCGTCTGGGCGGCTGCAGCGGGGGAGGGGGGGGCAATGACACAGCAACTTTGCAGAGGCCCTCTCCCCTCCCCCTAGTGGCCCAACCTCCCAAATCTACTTTTCTCCACCGAGGCTCTGCAGGTCAGGACAGAGGCCCGCCAGGGGGCCGGCCGTGGAAGAAAAGCTTAGGAGGCTGAGAAAATACTGGGCCTTAGAAAGGAAAAGGGCAGCCAGACATTGCTCTCGCTTATTCTCTGCATTCCAGAAAATCACTGCCTCCCGATCCCTCTTTATCCTCCCTTCCCCCACATGAGTCACTGGGGAGGCTACTGCTACTCAGTAATTTGGGAAAGTAACTCTTTCCTCCTTTCCGTTCCCTCCCCCGCAGTACACAAGGAGAGAACTGTTCAGGACTGGGGGAGGGGATGAGGGAGGCGATGGAAGAGGCCACCCTGGAGAAACCCGAAACCTTGGGAGCTGTGAAATCATTCCAGGTCCCGAGCCTCCCTCGCATCCCAGGCCATGCCTTCTTGACCCCCTACTGCCAGCACCCACCTTGGGCCTGGTTTCTGTTCCTAAGCAGACCTCAAGCTTTCAGCCTGTAAGCCCCCCAGCCTGGAGTAGACACGTGCTCAGGAAAGACCCTACAGGGGCAGAAGGCCCCACAGGTCGTGTCCACGTGAATGCACACAAATTCGATAAGCGACTCGAAGCGTAACCTCCAGCCTGGCGTGTGACGACTGGCGCTCCCCTACTGCGGACAGAAAGGGCGCCCAGCAATGCTCCCTCCAGAGACTCTGGGGAGAAAGCAAGTTGGCGCCTGGGAACAACCTCAGTTCACAACCTGGGTGGCCAACTCCTAAAGCATTCACATCCACGGGTAGGGGCCACAGCCACCACTCCACTCCTCAGCCCACCGCCAGGTCACCCCTCCCTCGGCCGCCGAAGGATCCCTTCTCACCTGGCTCCTGGCTGCTGTACCCCCAGGGGCCGAATGGAATGGGGGGGGCACGCCGCCCCCTCACCCCTTTGCCCTCCAACTGGTATGGAGGAATGAGGCTGGCCATTCCCCTCCCCCACCCCGGTGGCCCTCTCCCGCTCGCCCCCTTCCACGCTCCCATTGGCTGTAAAAGGTTTGAAGGACAAATCTTTCCACTCTCAGGATTCTTTTCTGAACCCCAAGAATCCCCCTCCCGGACTCCCCACCATTGGTTAAGCACTTAAGTGACTGACAACATCTCCGCCCCACAAGGGCCCATTCTCACCTGGATCCTAAAGCCTTCCAGGGGGCCTCCAAAGTTGCCCTCGACTTGGTACGGGGTATGTAATCCGGGGTGTCAACCCCCCCCCGGAAAACGAAGCCGTGTTGGGGGAGGGGGCGTAGCCCCCAGCCCCTCCCTTCCCGACCGGGCTGGGGGGTGGGGAGACATTGGGGCCGCGCCGCCACGTCAGCAGCACCCAGATTGGCTGACCGGGGTCACGTGCCCGCTGTTTCCCCCCCATCTCCCCCCGCCACGAGGACCAGTTTTCCAAACGTTCCTGGGGGTCGCGCAAGGGGCCAAGGGGTCCGCATGGCCCAAGCCTATGTTCTGAAACCCAGAGCGCTATAATGCTGCTGCTTTTCCAAATCCCCAGGTTCCTAACCCGCAGTCGTCGACTCGGTTCCCCCCCACTCGCCTCTCGGTACGGGTTCCGCATGGCTGCCGCAGCCCAGGAACACACATAGCGCAGGCGCAAGGGTGCGTCCTGACTGGGGGAGGGGAAAAGCGTGCCGGAGGCCGCGGGGAGAGCCGTAGTGCGCATGCGTCCATGCCAGGCCTGCAGCTCCGGCGACTGGGCTCCGAGCGCGCCCAGTTGGTGGGGCGGGAGCCTGCGCCGGGCGCCGAGTTCCTGCCTCATTACCCCCTCCCCCACTACCCGCGGCCTAGCGAGACAGCCCCGGGCGCTCAGGCTTGTTTCATCCTCGGTAGCTGTAAGGTGCTGCTTGGCTGATCCTGGCTGGAATCCAGTGGAAGCGCGCGCCGCTGAGCTCCTGTCAGCGGAGGAGAATGGGGCCTGGACCTGCAGATTCGAGGGTCTGCAGAGAGGAGCCCCTTCCTTGGTGTCCTGTGGTGTGCGATCACTGGAGAGGGAGTTTCTCGTCCTCGTCGCGCCTGCAGCGCTGGGAGATGAGGTGCGGACCAGAGATTTGGATTTCGCTTTCGGCTTAGTCTTAGCCTGTTAACCTCTCCGTTCTCTGAACCTGTGCTAAACTTTAATTTAGTGAAACCTGTGAATCCCTGGACAGCTCTTCTTTCTACGATATTTACCAGCTAATCACTTTTCCTTCTCTATTGATCTCGTGGTGGACCGTTTAAACCTCGTATACTCCTAAAGTTTTGACCTCTACTCTCTCAGTCTTGAATGAATCCCCCCAAAGTTTTGGAATTGGTAACGTAAAATGTTATGGTCATTCAATTGCCAGCTAAAACGTAAGCCTTTAATTTGTCATTATACGATAACCTCTCTCTTGACTCCCCAGAGTATGGTCCACTTTTTCACGCTGTAGACCCTAATCTCTCCCCACCGACAGATGACATCTCACAGAACAGAAACGCCAACTTGCAGAACTCGTGGCCTCCCATTTCCCACCTGCAAACTGGGTCAAGTGTGTATTCCTTTCTCATTTCGCTAAAGGTCCTCTCTTCGGTTTCAGGAAATCCTTTACTGTTGACCTGGTTAACCTTCTCTGTTGCCCAGAGCCTGCCCTTCCTTCTCCGCCCTTTGACCTTTTTAACTCTTATCTTGGTTTCCCCACTAACAGAAAGCATAACCCTCTCAATGTCATGCCCTCTTCGAGGCTGGTTTACCTTTCAGCTCCCTTGCACAGCCAAGACCTGAAATTGAAATTATCCTTACCATCTCAATTCTTTCTCACCCTCTCTCTCCCCATCCCCACTCTTCAAGCTACCTGTGCCAGGCTCCTACCACCAAAACTTTTCTGGCAAATCTCACCAAGAACCGCCTGAGTGGCAAAGTCAGGAAGCACTTTTCAGTTCTCACCTTATTTGACCTCTGAAGCATTTCACATTTGATCATGTTTCCTTCCTGACATTCTCTCTACCCTTGATTTCTATGATCACGCTCACCTGTTTCTTTTCCTATTTGTCTAACTGTACCTCTCCAGTCTCAGTGGATTTTTCTTCCTCAGCCCCTTTTTGTGTGCTGATGTTTGCTATGATTATGCCTCTTTGCTTCTAGTTCTATTCAACTTCTCTAGGTAATCTGACTCAATGGCTCAAAGCCTCTCAAGTCTGTATCTTTAGTTCAGACAACTCTCTTAGCTAAACTTCCTGCTAAATAATCCCACTTTAATAACTCTCAGACATCAGTATGTTCATAATTGATGCAGTCTCTAGACACTCTAGACCTGTTCTTTTCTGTTATCCTGAGTAATGGTGGCTATTTAGTCACAAAGCATGTAATCTGGGAGCCCATTCTTGATTTCCTTTTCTCTCACCTTTACATCCTTTTCTCACACCTTTACAGACTCATGATTTTGCCTCTTAACTATCCATCAACTCACTCATCTGTCCTAGTTCTATCACCTGAGCTATACCAACAGTCTCCTAAATTATTTCCTAGACACACGGCTATCTGAATTTAAATTAATACAATTTTAAATTTAGTTCCTCAGTACATTAGCCACATTTTAAGTTCTCAATAGCCACCAGTGACTAGTGGCTGTCATAGGGGAAAGCACAGATTATTGAACATTTGTGTCATTGCAACAAGTTCTTTTTTTTCCTTCCATTTCCCCCAGTCCCCCAACCCCACCCACATCCGAGAGATGGAGTCTTGCCCTGTCACTCAGGCTGGAGTGCAGTGGCTCGGTCTCGGCTTACTGCAACCTCTGCTTCCCAGGTTCAAGCAATTTTTCTGCCTCAGCCTCCTGAGTAACTGGGATTATCGGCACTTGCCACCACACCAGGCTAATTTTTGTATTTTTAGTAGAGACGGTTTCACCATGTGGGCCAGGCTGGTCTGGAACTCCTGACCTCGTGATCTGCCCATCTCGGCTTCCCAAAGTGCTGGGATTACAGTTGTAAGCCACCGTGCCTGGCCTCATTGCAAGTTCTGGTGGACAATGCTGCTTTAGACTTTCCTCTCTGCCTCTGCCATGATACTGCCAGGAGAGAGCTTTCCAAAATATAGCCCTGGCCATATCTCTTTTTTAAACTCTATGTTAATTCCTCATTGACTATGTGATAAAGTCCAAATTCCTGTTTGCCAGAACAGGCTGCCTAGCTTTTGAGGCTCATGTCTAGCCACTTCCTCTTGGGCCCTATATTCCAGCTATATTGAACTGTTTCCCAGACACATCATTTTGTTTCATGCCTCTGTGTTTTATACGTGTGCGCTTTGTATACGGAGTAGGCTTTTCCCCAATCTATGTAAACCCAAACACCAGCATCTCTGAAAAGCTTAATGTTACCTTTCAAGCTGAGCTGACTGCTCATTCTTTGGTGTCCCTTCCTCTTAAGATTATACTTTCCACAGTGAATGGCATTTATGTGATTACATGTTTCTCTCTAGTACTAGACCTTGATCTTGAGAGCAAGACCATAATGTATTCTTTTTTTTTCATGCTTTCTTTTCTTTTTCATATCCCCAGATCCTGTCATAGTATCTGGCCAATATGAGGTCCTCACAAATTGAGCAAATATTGAGGTGAGTTGATGTGTAAGTATGTGACTTAGGTAAGAGTACGATGTGTATGTTTTATGGGGCATGATGTGTAGGGGAATAATCATAGACAAAATTAATGCCTTCAAACATATCTGAGACATTAGAATTGTGTGAGGAAAGACAGAAGTAGAACAGCACAGCACAGGTTATTGTCACAGAAATTGTCTAGTTCAATCTGGCCAGAACATAAGCTATAAGAAGTAGAGCAGGCAAATTGAAAATGGGAGGTAAATTTATATTAGGGAACACATTATAGAGAGTTTCCAGCTGTTAAGTTTGGAACCAGTGGGTAACTGAAATTTTTCAACCAGTGACTTGATCAGAATTACGTTGTTAGATTGGAACTCTGTCTTCCAGTGGCTGGCACTGTCCATGTTAATAAATATCAAATTAAAATGACAGGGGGTTGGAATATTATCACCCTCAGTTTTCAAATGAAACAACAGAAGCAAGGGATGTCTTAGTCTGTTTGCTGATGCTATCACAGAGTACCACAGAGATGCTGGGAAGTCCAACAGCATGGCATTGGCAGCTGGTAAGAGCCTTGTGCTGCATTATCCCAACGCAGAAGGGCAAACAAGCACATGAGATGGAGAGAGAATGGGGGCCAGAACATACCTTTTTAAATGAGAACCCATACCTGTAATAGTAGTATTAATCCATTCATGAGAGCAGAGACCCCATGACCTAATTAACTCTTAAAAGATCCCACTGCTTAATACTGTCACAATAGCAATTAATTTCAACAAGAGTTTTGGAGGGGAAATTCAAACCATAGCAGATATTATTTATCTCAGGTCACACTTTTGGTAAGTAGTAGAATTGGAATTTGAACCCAGCTGACTCTGGGTGGTATATTATTCTGGTTACTAGGCACAGCTGGGAGTTTAAGATCCAAGATTGAAGTTGGAGAAAAAAAGATTAGGAAAAGTAGATTTGAGAGTTACTGAAGTGATGTTTGAATCAGCCATGAAGGTAGCTGAGGTTTATAAAGGAAGGGGTATAAATACAATTTAGGGTGAAGGATTGACCTTTGGGTTAGATCCTCATACAGGAAGCAAGAATAAGAAGTGGAACCAATGGAAGATCTCAAACCAGGAGGAGAAGCAGAGCAACATAACGTGAGGAAGCTAGAACAGAAGATGGTTCCAGGAATGATTTCATGTTTATTGAATAAATGATTAAATCAGGACTTCATAAGCTTTTTATGTGTCATGAGCTTTTTTGTCAGTTTGGTGAAGACTTTGGATCTTGTCTGATGATATTTGTAAATGCATAAAATGAAATATAAACTACAGTTATCAAAATACAGTGGTCCCCCCTTATCTGCAGTTTCACTTTCTGTGATTTCAGTTACCCAAGGTCAACCCGGGTCTAAAAATAAGTACAATAAGATACTTTGTATATGAGACAGAAAGACCATATTCACATAACTTTTATTACAGTATAATTGTCCTATTTCATTGTTGTTGTTAATCTCTTCCTGTCCTAATTTATAAATTAAACTTTATTGTAAGTACATCTCTGGATAGGAAGAAACTGTATAATCAGATTTGGTGCTATGTGGGGGGCATTACTGTATTTAAAGAAATGTATGATATCTAGTAGTATGTGTTTCTGTATTAATACAATACAGTGTTTCTTTACTAATATATTAAAAAGCTGATTTGTTGGCAAGTTCAACAACTCCCATAATTGTAAGTGATATTTTGAGTTGTCTGTAACAACTGTAATGTGATATGAAAATATTAATTGATGGTGTTTTCCATTGATGACAGTGTTACAGCTACTGGCTGTTCTGCAAAGATTTATTTTCTACATTCATAAAATTAAATTTCAATGAGAGTTTTTTGAAACTGAAGATGACAGGCCGGACGCGGCTCACGCCTATAATTCTAGCACTTTGGGAGGCTGAGGCGGGCGAATCACCTGATGTCGAGAGTTCAAGACCACTCTGACCAACATGGAGAAACCCGTCTCTACTAAAAATACAAAATTAGCTGGACATGATGGTGCATGTCTGTAATCCCAGCTACTCAGGAGGTTGAGGCAGGAGAATTGCTTGAACCCGGGAGGCGGAGGTTGTGGTGAGCTGAGATCATGCACTGCACTCCAACCTGGGCAACGAGAGCAAAACTCCATCTCAAAAAAAAGAAAATAAAGATGACTTTTAAAAATTTCATCTAAGTTTATGGACCTCTGAATTCTTTTGTTTTTCTTTGAAAACCTTTTTATTGATATATAATAATTGTATATGGGGTACATGTGATGTTTTGATACATACAGATGATGTGTAATGATCAAATCAGGGTCATTAGCATATCCATCACCTCAAACATTTATTTTTTTCTGTCGGTGGCATTTCAAATCTACTCTTGTAACTATTTTGAAATATATAGTAAATGAATGCTAACTGTAGTCACCTGGCTGTGCTATCGAACACTATAGAACTTACTCTTTCAATTTAACTATATTTTTGTAACCATTAATGAATCTCTCTTCATCCACTCCTGCCCTTTCCCAGCCTCTGGTAACCATCATTCTACCCTCTACCTCCATAAGATCAACTTTTTTAGTTCCCACATATGTAATATTTTTCTTTCTGTGCCTGACTTCATTAACATAATGACTTCCAATTCCATCCATGTTGCTACAAATGACAGGATTTCATTCTTTTTTTATGGCTGAATAATATCCATTATATATATATATACACACCACATTTTCTTTATCCAGTCACTTGATAGACATTTAGATTGATTCCATGTCTTGGCTACTGGGGGTAGTGCTGCAATAAATATAGGTGTATACACATCTCTCTGATATACTGATATGCTTTCTTTTGGATATATACCCAGCAGTAGGATTGCTGAATCATGTAGTAGATCTGTTCTTAGTTGTTTGAGGAATCTTTATATGGTTTTCCATAGTGGCTATGTTAATTTACATTTCTACCATCAGTATATGAGCATTTCCCTTTCTCTGCATCCTCACCAGTATTTCTTATCTGTGTCTTTTTTATAACAGCCATTTTAAGTAGATTCAGATGATATCTCATTGTGGTTTTGATTTGCATTTTCCTGATGATTAGTGATGTTGAGCATTTTTTCATATGCCTGTTGGCCATTTGTATATCTTTTGAGAAATGTCTATTCAGATCATTTGCCCATTTTCAAATGGGATTATTTGGAGGTTTTTTGCTGTTGGGTTTGAGTTCCTTATGTATTCTTGTTATTAATCCCTTGTCAAATGGATAGTTTGCACTTATTTTTTTTCCCATTCTGAAGGCTGTCTCTTCACTTTGTTGATATATATTCTGGTTATTAATCCCTTATCAGATGGATAGTTTGTACCTATTTTTTCCCATTCTGAAGTTTGTTTCTTCACTCTGTTGATTGTTTCCTGTGGCAGAAGCTTTTTATCTTGATATGATCCCATTTGTCTATTTTTGCTTTCGTTGCCTGTGCTTTTGAAGTCTTATACCAAAAAAATGTTTGCTTGGACCAAAGTCTTGAGCATTTCCCCCGTATTTTCTTATAGTAGTATTATAGTTTCAGCTCTTTCATTTCAGTTTTTAATCTATTTTGATTTAATTTTTGTATTCAATGAGAAATGAGGTCTAGCTGTATTTTTCTGCATATTGTTATCCAGCACCATTTAATGAAGATAGTGTCCTCTTCAACAAAGGTACTAAGTACTGAATATCTTAGTACCTCTTCAATAAAGGTACTAAGTACTGAATATCTTAGTACCTTTGTTGAAAGTCAGTTGGCTATAAATACGTGGATGTATTATTTCTGTGTTCTTTATTCAGTTCTATTGGTCTATGAATCGTTTTTATCCAAGTATCATGCTCTTTTAGTTACTATAGGTTTGTAGTATATTTTGAAGTAAGGTAGTATGATGCCTCCAGCTTTGTTCTTTTTGTTCAGGATTGCTTTGACTGTTATAGTGCCTTCTGTGGTTCCATAAGAATTTTAGGTTTGTTTTTTCTATTTCTATTTCTGCAAATAATGTCTTTGGTAGTTTGATCGGAATTGCAACAAATCTGTAGATTGCTTTTGGTAGTACAGTCATTTTCACAATACAAATTCTTCTAATCTGTGAACACAGGATGTCTTTCCATTTTTGTGTGACCTCAGTTTCTTTCCTCAGTGTTTCATGATTTTCTTTGTAGAAATCTCTCACCTCTTTGGTTTATTTTAGTTATTTTATTTTGTTTTGGGGTTTTTTTTGTAGCTGTTGAAAATGAGATTACTTTCTTTAATTTCTTTTTCCATTAGTTTACTGTTTGTATCCAGAAACACCGTTGATTTTTATATGATAATTTTGTATCCTGCAACTTTACTGAATGTATCAGTTCTAAGAGGTTTTGTGTGTGTGGAGCTTTTAGTGTTTTGTATATATAATATCATTTCGTCTGCAAACATGAATAGTTTGGCTTCCTTCTTTCCAATTTTAATGGCCTTTATTATTTTTTTTTTCTCTTGCCTAATTGCTCTGACTAGAACTAGACCTCTGATTGCTATGGCATTTGGAGTGCAGGTTAAAAACCCTTCTTCTGATTGAAAGAGGAAGTGAGACCCTGTAGCAAGGAGTGAGGGAATGAAGACAGAAAAAAACTCACTGGGTTGGTCACTGGGGGCCATTACTGATATTGGAGAGCAGGTTCTATAGTCTGGGAATACAATAGAGTATGGGGACCTGAAAACCTAGCCAAGTAATAAAGAGTATGGTAGGAAGGAGAGAGCTATTTATGTTTTTTGAGAGGGGAAGTGAGAGCTACCTTCATAAGAAGTTGTACTGGATTTATTTAATCCATACTCTGGATCAAATTAGAATCCACAGTATGAGGGACCTGACATCCCAGGCTAAATAATTGAGACTGAATATAGTGGAAAGGAGAGTTATTTGTTTTTTGAAAGGAAAAGGAAGAGCTACCTTTGTAGGAAGATTTCATTGTAGCATTGATTAATTTATTTGGCAAGTGTGGAGTGGTTTTGGAGAGACTAGAGGTAGGTCAGTTAGGAACCTAACACATTCACCCATAAGAAGGAATAAAGTAGTCATGACATGAAAAATAATTGAACTTAGAAAAGAACTCCAAATTCTCACTGGGACCCACAGGTCTCACGTAGTCTTGCCTCTGGCTTCATCGCCTATCCTTTGCTATTCCCTAATTATGTTCCAACCACACTGGTCTTCCTTCACTTCCTTGAAGGAGCTAGCCCATTGCCTTCCTCAGGACCTCTTACATGCTGTTCCCTTGCTAGAACACTGCTTCCCATTCTTTACCTGGCTAAGTCCTACTTAACCTTCAGATCTCATCTCTATATCACTAGGTTTCCCACTCTGGTTAGTTTATGGATCTCAATTCCTTTCCTTTACGGTATCTTTTATAATTTATTTTTATAGATTTGTATGTTTGCTTGTTTAATGTCTGTTTATTTTCATTAGACTTTAAGTGTAATGATGGCAGGTATCTGATACACAGCATACTGCTAGACACATAGAAGGTGCCCAATAAACATTTGCTAAATAAATGAATGAACCTTTCTGAGTCACAGTTTTCTTGTATATATAATGGGGATAATAAGTTAAAACTTTGTAGATAGTTGTAAGGATTGCTGCATCATAGTAATGTCACTAAAACGGAAGGATGAATATGGGTATGGTTAAATATACTAAGGTAGAAATAAGAGTTAATGTGGGAGCTGGATGGCCAGGGTTGCTCTGAAACAGGAAGTGACAGGGAGAAACGGTAGTTGGCAAGGAGCTGGGAAAGAGCTAGAATGGAATTGGAAGAGTAGTAGAGTGCATAGGGAAGGTGTGGAGGTGAGAAAGGCTCATAGATATGCCTAATAAGATTTACTTTTGAAACATCTGTGTTAGAACGGACAATCCATCACCATCTAATACTTGAAGGCTCTTCCATTTTCAGAGACTGGTATCCCATTTGTTCACCAAGTGAATGGTCACTTCTTGGTAGGCCTTCTTGGTGGATTCTGGGAATATATAAAAAAAGTACACCCTCCCCTAAGGACCTGTAGTAGAGATGAGGTGACTATGAAACAGACATATAAATGGAAGAGAATAATACAATATAAACGATGATAATGGCCAGCACAGGATACTTTGGAAACATACTGAATAGGCTACTAATCTCAACTCTGGGTTCAAAGAAGGCTTCCTGAGAGGGGTGAGATTTCTCCTGAAAGGATATATAGAAGTAGATAAGTAGACTTCAGGTCATTAAGGGTCATGACAAGGAAAGTAGATGATTGAGAATCATGGAAGGTTTTCATGCAGAAGTGTAATATGATCAACTAAGCATAACAAAAATATCCTTCTGGCAGCACTGTGAAAAGTAATAAGATTGGGGAGAGAGAGAGCGACCGACCAATTATAAGAAAGTTGCAGTAATCCAGTGAAAACCAAACATTGAAGACCTGGACCAATGGGAATGGAAAGAAAAGAAAGGAAGATTCAAGAGCTATTAGAAAGGTAGAATTGTAAGGACAATTGGATGGGAAGGTTTGAGGAAGATGGGGTCCTCAAGGATGACCCACATTTGTAGCTCAGGTGGACATCTTGTTATTCACTGAAGTCTTAAATATAGGAGACGAGTTGGAATATATTGGGAAGGGAAAGTGATGAGTGTAGTCTTGTAATCTTGAGATGGAGATACATTCAGAGTAGCAATTCCTAAGTTTATTTGCCTATGGAATACCTAATTAGAATTCATTATTGTACCAGCAGTAGGTTTATGAAACATAGAAAACTAATCATTTTTTTAAACTAATGGCACAGTTTGAAAATTATAAGACATTATAAATTATAAGAAAGGCATTTAAATGCCTTTCATTTGAAACTTCATTCTCTTAGACATTTTTGAGATAATTAGAAGAAATTAACAGATTAGGTTAAATGAAGTTAAGTAATTTAAAAAAAATTTTTTTTATTTTACTTTAGATGCATACTATATCTGGCATTTCTCCCCATGTTATCCCTCCCCACTCTACCCTCCCTCCCCACCCGCTGCTCTCTCTCCCCTGCTCCCGACAACTGCCACCAGTGTGTGATGCTCCTCTCCCTGAGTCCACGTGTTCTCATTGTTCAACACCCACCCATGAGTGAGAACATGTGGTGTTTGGCTTTCTGTTCTTGTGTCAGTTTGCTGAGAATGATGGTTTCCAGATTCATCCAAGTCCCTACAAAGGGCACAAACTCATCGTTTTTTATGGCTGCATAGTATTCCATGGTGTATATGTACCACATTTTCTTTGTCCAGTCTATCATTGATGGGCATTTGGGTTGGTTCCAGGTCTTTGCTATTGTACACAGGGCTGCAATGAACATACGTGTGCATGTGTC
>CAUYLG010051131.1:0-15263 GCA_963573385.1 Cacajao melanocephalus | reverse complement strand
AAAAAAAAAAAAAAATTTGGCCAGGTGTGGTGGCTCACCAGTAATCTCTTCTAAAAATAACTATAATCCCAGCACTTTGGGAGGATGAGGCGGGCAGATCATTGTAATCCCAGCACTTTGGGAGGCCAAGGTAGGTGGATTACCTGAAATTAGGAGTTCAAGACCAGCCTGAACAACATGGTGAAACCCTGTCTTTACTAAAAATACAAAAATCAGCTGGGTGTGGTGGTGGGCGCCTGTAATCCCAGCTACTTGGGAGGCTAAGGCATGAGAATCACTGGAACCTAGGAGGTGGAGGTTGCAGTAACCTGAGATGGCACCAATGCATTCCAGCCTGGGTGACAAGAGCAAAACTCTGTTTCAAAAATATATATATAAATACAAAAATTAGCCAGGCATGGTGGTACACACATATAATCTCAGCTACTCGAGAGGCTGAGGCACTAGAACCGTTTGAACCCGGGAGATGGAGGCTGCAGTGAGCTGAGAACATCCCACTGTACTCCAGCCTGGGTTACAGAGCAAGACTGTCTCAAAAAATAATAATAATAACATTTTTTGGTCATATCTGTGCTATAAAATTTTAAAACTTCAAAATGTTGTACAGTGAAAAGTCAGTTCTCTCCCACTGCTGACCTGAGTCCTGCAGTTTCAGTCTCCTTCATCGGGGCCACTATATGTTTTGGTTGTTGGTTTTTTGTTTTGTTTTTTAGTACCCATTCAGAGAGAGAGTGTATTGATATATAAGCCTAAACACAGATAGCTGTAATATACATACATCCCTTCTCCCTTCCATAAACAGTACCATCATTGTGCACCATGCTTGTTCACTTACCAATTTACCATGTAGCTTGTTCGCATCAGAAGCTTTTTTTAAAGGCCACCTAGAATTACCTTAATTGGATGTACCATAGTGTTTTTAACCAGCTCTCCAGTGACGGACATTTAGCTTGTTTACATGGTAGTGACGACTTAAAGGATTCTCTCCCATGTGAAGTAATTATTTCCTATATCTTCTGGCTAATAGTGTGTACAATTTTTAAGTAACTTCCTATTCCTTTCTTTTGCAGTCCCCTTCACTGCCAAGACCTGCTCATTCATTTCTGTCTGATTCGACTGACACACTTTTTTTTCTTGTTTCCTCAGACTTCAGTTCTTTACAAGCATTTCTCCAGACATGTTCTAGTCATATTCCTGTCCCCAGGCCTCTCCCTACTTTATTTCATTGTGTTTTGTTGATACAAGGCCTTACTCTGTCCCCCAGGCTGGAGTGCAATGGCACTATGTTGGCTCACTGTAACCCCGCCTCCTGGGTTCAAGCGATTCTCCCGCCTCAGCCTCCTGAGTAGCTGGGATTATAGGCGTGCACCACCATGCCTGGTTAATTTTGCATTTTTGGTAGAGATGGGGTTTCACTATGTTGGACAGGCTTGTCTTGAACTCCTGACCTCAGGTGATCCATCCTTTAAGGCCTCCCAAAGTGCTGGGTTTACAGGCATGAGTCACATCACCTGGCCCTCTTTTTCCTTTTGAGATGGGTGTTGGTGTGTTGCCCAGGCTGGAGTACAATGGTGTGATTCCAGCTCACTGTAGCCTTGAACACCTGGGCTCAAGGAATCTTTTCAATTCAGCCTCCAAATAGCTGGGACTACAGGCATATGTCACCACACCTAGCTAATATATATCTATTAGAGATGGGGTCTTACTATGTTGCCCAGGCTGGTCCGGAACAACCGGTCTCAAGCGATCCTCCCACCTCAGCCTCCCAAAGTGCTGGAGTCACCGTGACCATCCCAAATTCTCTTTTTTCTAATTGCAATGCACACACTTTTAAATTACCAAGCCACACTGTTCCTAAATGGAGATAACATCATCCAGTTCATGGTGAGGTAAGGATTAAGTGAAAACACCTTCACATGGCTATCTCCCTCCCATCATTCAGACCTCAAAATGTCACCTCCTAAGAGAGGAATTCCCTGATGACCCTAGCCCCAAAGTAGCAATCTTTCATCTTTCATGTAATACCATATTGTCTAACTCTTTATTCCATTTTAGTTGGCTTATAGCATTTACCACTGGCTGAAATTTACTTGTACATTGTTTACGTGGTTTATTGCCTGTTTCTCCTAACTAGCATGTCAGTTCCAGAGTAGGGACTATGTATACCTTGTACATTGCTTTGGCTTAATATGTGAATGCTCAATAAATATTTGTTGCAGGAATGAAATAACAGCTCAGTTTATAGAAGGCACTGTCTTTCTAACTTTTGGCTTCTGTGAATAGCACACACAAAAAAATTCAACACAAATCAATTCTAGCCCATTCAAATTGCCAAAAAATAAAGGAGATATTTAACCGAAAGTAGGAAGTAAAAAAAATTTTAGCAGGGCATAGTGGCACACACCTGTAATCCCAGCATTTTGGGAGGCCAAGGCAGGTGGATGCCTTGAACCCAGGCATTTGAGATCAGCCAGGGCAACATGGTGAAATCCCATCACTACAAAAAAATTAGGAAGATGCAGTTGTACATGCCTATAGTCCCAGCTACTTGGGAGGCAGAGGTGGGAGGATCGCTTGAGCCTGGGAGGTCTAGGCTGCAATGAGCTGAGATTGTGCCACTGCACTTCAGCCTGGGCAACAGAGTAAGACCCTGTCTCAAAAAAGAAAATTTGGCCAGGCGTGGTGGCTCACCAGTAATCTCTTCTAAAAATAACTATAATCCTAGCATTTTGGGAGGCCAAGGCAGGCAGATCACTTGAGGTCAGGAGTTCGAGACCAGCCTGGCCAACATGGTGAGCTGACTCAAAATTACAAAAAAAATACAAAAATTAGCCAGGCGTGGTGGTGCATGACTGTAGAAACTAAGGCAGGAGAATCACTTGAACTCGGGAGGCGGAGGTTGAAGTGAGCTGAGATCATGCCACTGCACTCCAGCCTGGGGGACAGTGAGTGAAACTCTGTCTCAAAAAAAAAGAAAAGAACTTAAAAAACAACAACAACAAAAAATGTTAAATCCTCATAACACCATGAGGTAGACATTTACACCATGGGCAGGGGAGATCAAGGCTCAGAGATATTCAATTACTTGTCCAAGTTAGTAAATGGAGGAGCTAGGACATGAGCTCAGGTTTTTTTGGACCAAAGCCCATGTTCTCAACCATTACACTAGACTGTGTTATGCAAATGAATTGGGTGGATATAAGCAATCAGATCTAAGACAATTTTGCTTTAAAAAAATTTTTTTTAGATGGAGTTTCCCGGGCTCAAGAGATCCTCCCACATCAGCCTCGGAGTAGCTGGGACTACAGGCACACACCAGTGTGCCCTGTTCAATTTTTTGCTTTAAATAAAGTAGTCTGGGACATTCTTAGACCACTAATCTCTTTTAAAAAGAACTGCCCCCAAAAAACCCTGTATTATTTGCGATAAATGACTGGAAACTCTGAAGAAAGGTTATTAATTTTGTTTGCAGTCTGGTTCTGAAGCATCAAACCATGTCCTACCTGGGCAGCCTCATAAGTGATGGTCTTGGTCTCAGTGTGGACAATAGGGACATCTTTGGTTGGGATTTCACTTTTCATAGCATTGGCATTATCTGAGATTGTGACAGTTTGAGTCTTCACCAGGGGAGGCTGTGAAGCAGTAAGGAAAGAGAGTTACTAGAGTGTTTCTGAAGGTAGTAGAGAAGTAATCTTCTGACACTGATCTGATCAAAGTGTTAGATTTGATTAAGTAAAGGCCTAGCTCAATCTCCAAAGGTGTTTACTCTGCCCAAGACTTCAACAGTATTCCAAAGTAACCCTGACAAAGTGTCAAATTATGAGAGATATTAAAAAACAGCATTACTGTAATCACTTTCATAAGCTTAATGGAAAGCTGTAAGATCAGGCAGTTATGATTGGTGATATAAAACACTTTAGACTGACCTTCAGAATTTGACTATAAAACGATTTGCCAAATAGCAATCACTTTGATTTGTCCTTGTGTCTGTACCACTGTAATTTAAGAAAATCAGCCACATTGTCTCTACTAAGTACAAATGATCCATGAAACAGCAGTGGCAATGGAATGCATTACCCTCAAATTAATTAACTTCTTTCAAATCAATGTCAGACATTCACTTTGGAGTTACTGAGAAGAGACAGTATTTGGAAAACTGGAAAGAAAAAAAAAATCAGTTCAACCACCACCTGGTGATTAATCCCAGAATTTCAGAAGAATGAACATCACAGGAATATCAAAGGCCTTCTTATCCATCTGCTCACCTTCCCAAGGAGTATAAATCACCCTGAAACTACCAATTGATTGTGGGATAAGGTTAAGTGGCCAACCACCTTAGCATAGGAAATCAGTGCCTAGGATCCTGGAACCCCCTTGGGTAGGAGTGGTGGGCTGCACAATGTGGCTGCAGTACATAAATTATTTGGGGCCTGAAATCCCATAAGAAGATGAGTTGCTCCTTTAATGAACAGTATTTGAATTTTTTGAGCATGGTCTTAGAACACCGAAGCCTCCTCAGAAGTCACTGCAATTCACCTCTTTCCAAAGCCCACACTTGAGCAAGGAAAAGATGAACACACTTAACCAGCTTCATAAAGACCGATAACTGGAGTTTTGTTAAGTCATTAGAGAAGAAAGCATTTCTGGCCATGGAATTAATTGCTCTGAATGAATTTCTTTGGCACAATCAAAGGCTTTAATTTTACTCTGTGATTTTGAAAACAGCAGGGAGGCCACTACCCTCACCACACCACCACCACCTCTTCCACAGGACAGATTCTGGCCCTTTTCCAAAGACAGTCATTAGACCTGCATCATTGAGTAAGTTACTACCTGGAAACTTCGAATGAGCGTGGGGAACTGGAACTGGTTACCCACATGAAAGTCAAGAAATGATCCATTTTGTTTTCCAAGTGGCTCTCCTGGTGTGACATGTTCTCCACTACTCTCTGCCTTTTTTTCACCAGGTTGCAGCTGACAGGAAGCTGGTGTTCCTGAGAACTTTAAGGAACTGGCCTGTTCCTCCACTCCTATAGATTCCCCAGTTGGGCCTTTTGGCATCTCCTTAATATCAAGATAGCCAGCTGCCCCCTCCTCCTTCTCTTCTGCCTCCTTGCTGCTTATGGAGAGGGAGCCAAAGGCAAAGCTTTGCAGAGACTCCGACGGGGTGGTCATCTGGCTTTTACTAGGAACTACTGAATGCTTGGGACCCTCCCATTCAGAGTTAGGGTTAGTAGATGGCCCCTTTGTCACGACAGCCACCTCCTCTGTGCGAATGCCATTTATACTCTACAAATGAATGAACACATACAAAAACAAGAAGATTAGGTATAAGTGGGGGAATGAACTCTGAGAATCAACAATGATTTTTGGAAGACTCAACAATACTGCTACTAATATAAACTAAGAATCTTAACTGATAACATGGTCAAAAGGAAGAACTGCTGTTCACTACACATTATCAGCAGCTTAAGCAGTTCCAACCTCATTTTGGTCCTATTTCTATATCATTGTTAATCTGAAAAACAATTACCCAGCAATCTGTATTCCTATAATCTTCCTTGTGTAACATACTTAAAGGAGTTATATTGTCATTCCTAAATTCCTAAGTTATTACTATGCACAGGACACAACATAATTTGTGAGTCAATCAAAATATATTATTTTATAATCTTTTTTTTTTTTTCGAGACAGGGTCTCACTCTGTCACCCAGGCTGGAGCGCAGTGATGTGTCCATAGCTCACTTCAGTCTTGAATTCCTGGGTTTAAGGGATCCTCCTACTTCAGCCTCTAGAATAGCTAGAACTACAAGCATGTACCACAAAACCTGGCTAAGTTTAAAATTTTTTTTGTAGAAACAGGGTCTTACTATGTAGTCCAGACTGATCTGAAACTCCTGGCCTCCCGTAATCCTCCAATCACAGCCTCCCACAGTGGTGGGATTGCAGGCAAAACATTTTTTTTGAGACAGAGTCTCTCTCTGTTGCCCAGGATGGAGTGCGGTGGCACAATCTAAGCTCACTGCAACCTCCGCCTCCCGGGTTTGAGCAATTCTCCTGCCTTAGACTCCTGAGTAGCTGGGATTACAGGCGCCTGCCACCATACTAAGTTAATTTTTCTATTTTTTTTTTAGTATAGACAGGGTTTCACCATATCAGCCAGGCTGGTCTTGAACTCCTGACTTTGTGATTCACCTGCCTCAACCTCCCAAAGTGCTGGGATTACAGGCATGAGCCACTGCGCCCACGTGCAAAACATATTCTTGAGGAAGCTAATCAGGTTGTAAATGTTTCATATTTCCAAACCATATGTATCCTCACACTAGCCCTGCATGGAGAAGCTAAAATCTAGACTAGTTGCCAGAGAGACAGAAGTTGAGTAAATCTAGCACAGGCTTACTTCAATCACTGTCATGACATCAAACATGATATCATAAATAGTGAAATGTGGCCGGGCTCGGTGGCTCACGCCTGTTAATCCCAGCACTTTGGAAGGCCAAGGCGGGTGGATCACCTGAGGTCAGGAATTTGATACCAGCCTGACTAACATGGAGAAACTCCTGTCTACATTAAAAATACAAAATTTGCCGGGCATGGTGGTGCATGCCTGTAATCCCAGCTACTCGGGAAGCTTAGGCAGGAGAATCGCTTGAACCTGGGCAGTGGAGGTTGCGGTGAGCCAAGATCACATCATTGTTCTTCAGCCTGGGCAACAAGAGCGAAACTCCATCTAAAAAAAAAAAAAAAGTGAACTGTTTCTTTGTAACAATTAAAATTACCCAGCAGCTGAAATGACACAACATCTCCAACCTCCAAGAGAAATCCTGGAAACACAGAGTTCCCTCCTGGGTTGAATACCTCACTCCACAGGAAAAAAACAGTTCTAAAGCAAGTAGAGTCAGCACTCTATATTGGTCGGTTCTACATCCATGGATTCAACCAACCATGGATCAAAAGTATTTGAAAAAAATTACATCTATGCTGAACATGTACAGACTTTCTTCTTGTCATTGTTCTCTAAAGAATACAGTATAACGGCTTGGTACGGTGGCTCACGCCTGTAATCCCAGCATTTTGGGAGGCCAAGGCAGGTGGATTAGGAGGTCAAGAGATGGAGACTATCCTGGCCAACATGGTAAAACCCTGTCTCTACTAAAAATACAAAAAAATTAGCTGGGTGTGGTGGCGCACACCTGTAGTCCCAGCTACTCAGGAGGCTGAGGCAGGAGAATTGCTTGAACCCAGGAGGTGGAGGCTGCAGTGAGCCAAGATTGCGCCACTGCACTACAGCCTGGGAGACAGTGCCACACTCCATCTCAAAAAAAAGAAAAAAAAAAAAGAATACAGTATAACAACTATTTACATAGTATTTATATTGTATTAGGTATTATGAGTAATCCAGAGACGATTTAAAGTATACAGGAAGATATGCATAGGTTATATGTAAATACTATGTCATTTTATTTTTATTTATTTATTTTTTTTAAAGACAGGGTTTCACCATGTTGGTCAGGCTGGTCTTGAACTCCTGACCTCAGGTGATCCACCCACCTTGGCCTCCAAAGCGCTTGGATTACAGGCATGAGCCACCGCACCTGGCCAATACTATGTCATTTTATACCTAAGACTTGAGTATTTGTGGATTTTGGTATTCAGGGGATGTCCTGGAATCAAGGCCCCACAGATACTGAGGGACCACTGTACATGGAAGAGAATGTGGATGAGAAGATATAATCACGGTCCATGGGCCTATTCCTAAAGTTAAAAGAAAGGTGTTCTAGGTAGAAGAAGAAGGAATTCACACTAGTAGAAAATGAATGAGTCATGTGAAAAATAAATAACCTTGCCACAAAAAAATAAAATACCTAGGCGAGCCAGGTAACCAGGAAGGTTAAAGATCTGTACAATACTACAGGGCTACAGTAACCAAAACAGCATGGTGGGCTGAGCATGGTGGTTCATGCCTGTAATCCCAGCACTTTGGGAGGCTGAGGCGGGCAGATCACCTGAGGTCAGGAGTTCGAGACCAATCTGGTCAACGTGACAAAACCCGTTTCTACAAAAATTTAAAAATTAGCTGGGCATGGTGGCACATGCCTGTAGTCCCAACTACTTAGGAGGCTGAGGCAGGAGGATCGCTTAAACCCGGAGGGCGGAGGTTGTGGTGAGCTCAGATCACACCACTGCACTCCAGCCTGGGTGATAGAGTGAGACTCTACCTCAAACAAAACAAAACAAAACAAAAACCCTAACAAACACCAGCATGGTATATTGGTATGAAAACAGACATATGAAACAGAATAGAGAACCTAGAAATAAGGCCACACAACTACAACTATCTGATCCTCAGCAAAGCTGACAAAAACAAGCAATGGGGAAAGGATTCCCTATTCAATAAATGGTGCTGCAATAACTGGTTAGCTATATACACAAGATTGAAATTGGATCCTTTCCTTATACTATATACAAAAGTCAACTCAAGATGTATTAGGCTTAAATGTGGCTGGGCACGGTGGCTTACACCTGTAATCCCAGCACTTTGGGAGGCCCAGGTGGGCAGATCATGAAGTCAGGAGTTCAAGACCAGCCTGACCAATATGGTGAAACCCTGTCTCTACTAAAAATACAAAAATTAGCTGGGTGTGGTGGCATGCGCCTGTAGTCCCAGCTACTCTGGAAGCTGAGGCAGAAGAATTGCTTGAACCCAGGAGGCAGAGGTTGCAGTGAGCCGAGATCACACCACTGCACTCCAGCCTGGGCGACAGAGTGAGACTCCATAAAAAAAAAAAAAAAAAGACTTAAAAACCTAAAACTAATAAAAACCCTGGAAGACAACCTACGCAATACCATTCTGGTCATAGGATAGGAACTGGTTATATATTTTTGGAGATGGAGTTTCGCTGTGTTGCCCAGGTTGAAGTGGTCTTGGCTCACTGCAACCTCCACCTCCTGAGTTCAGGCGATTCTCCTGCATTAGCCTCCAGAGTAACTGGGACTACAGTTATGTAGCACCACACCCGGCTAATTTTTGTATTTTTAGTAGAGATGGGGATTCTCCATGTTGGCTAGGCTGGTCTTGAACCCCTGACCTCAGGTAATCTGCCTGCCTTAGCCTCCCAAAGTGCTGGGAGCTAACCTAGCTAAGAACTGGCAAAGATTTTATGTTGCACCTAGCTAAAATTTGGCAAAGATTTTATGATGAAGATGCCAAAAGCAATCGTGACACAAGCAAAAACTGACAAATGGGATCTAATTAAACTTAAGAGCTTCTGCACAGTGAAAGAAACTATCAATGGAGTAAACAACCTACAGAATTGGAGAAAATATTTGCAAATTATGTGACAAAGGTCTAAGATTCAGCATCTATAAGAAACTTAAACAAGTTTACAGACACTTTTCAAAAGAAGACAGACATGTGGCCAACAAGCATAAGAAAAAAGGCTCAATATCACTGATCATTAGAGAAATGCAAATGAAAACCACAGTCAGATACCATCCAGTCAGAATGGCTATTATAAAAAGTCAAAAAGTAACAGATGCTGGTAAAGTTGCAGAGAAAAGGGAATCCTTATACACTGTCGGTGAGAGTGTACATTAGTTCAGCCACTGTGGAGAGCAATGTGGTGATTCCTCAAGGAGCTAAAACAGAACTACCATTTGACCCAGCAATCCTATTATGACGTATATACCCAAAGAAATAGAAATCCTTCTACCATTAAGACACATGCATGTGTATGTTTATTATAGCACTATTCACAATGGCAAAGATTTGAAACCAACCTAAATGCCCATCAATGGCAGACTGGATAAAGAAAATGTGGTACATATATGCCATGGAATACTATGCAGACATAAAAAAGAACAGGATCATGTCCTTTGCAGGAACATGGATGGAGCTGGAGGTCATTATCTTTAGCAAACTAACACAAGAACAGTAAAAGCAAATACTGCATCTTCTCACTTATAAGTGGGACCTAAATGATGAGAACACTTGAATACAAGGAGGGGAACAACAGACATTGGAACTGACTTGAGGGTGGAGGGTGAGAGAAAGGAGAGGATTAGAAAAAAATAACCATTGAATACTAGGCCTAGTGCTTGGGTGAGTGATGAAATAATCTGTAAAACAAACCCCCATGACAGGAATTTACCTACATAACAAACCTGCACATGTACCCAGGAACCTAAAATAAAAGTTAAAGAAGAAAAAGAAATAACCTAGCCAAAGCCAAATGTCATGGCAAGTGACATCTGCATGCGCTCACCAGAAAGCTGTATATAAGTCCCTTAGGCATGAAATCTTGGTAAGAGCCTTTGACCATATTACAAACCACAGAGAAACAGTAAAGAAAGGGACTCTTAAGAAGGTGTTCCTGGCCAGGTGTGGTGACTCACACCTGTAATCCCAGAACTTTGGGAGGCCAAGGTGGGCAGATCACCTGAGTTTGAGACCAGCCTGACCAACAGGGAGAAACCCCGTCTCTACTAAAAACACAA
Organism: Cacajao melanocephalus; assembly: GCA_963573385.1. Taxonomy (NCBI): domain Eukaryota; kingdom Metazoa; phylum Chordata; class Mammalia; order Primates; family Pitheciidae; genus Cacajao; species Cacajao melanocephalus. The sequence continues at coordinate 4,766 of CAUYLG010051131.1, read as the reverse complement.
AATTAGTCGGGCATGGTGGTACACGCTTGTAATCCCAGCTACATGGGAGGCTGAGGCAAGAGAATCACTTGAACCCAGGAGGCAGAGGTTGTGGTGAGCTGAGATCCTACCATTGCACTCCAGCCTGGGCAACAAGAGTGAAACCCTGTCTCAAAAAAAAAAAGAAAGAAGGTGTTCCTATGAGTAAACAACATAGTTTGAACCAGCTTATACATTTTAGTACTCAAATCAATGTTAAATGTATTATATTTGAAAAATCACTGCTGCTTCTTAACTTGTAAACCAGGCTTCATTGTGATAAATATTAACCAGGGCTCTATAAAGGCAAGGAAAGACGTACTGCACTCAGGAACTTCAGGCCAGCTTCACTCCCAAGCCATCTTGAAACATGCAACTCAAGAGCATCTCAAATGGGCACCAGTTGAATTCGTATTAGGTAGCTCTTTCATTGGCTGATAAGAAATATGACTTAGGATATGAAAGATGGAATTGAAAGACTGACAACAGGGCTGTCTCTGTCTGAAAATGTATCTGAGATACAGCAAATATTCTTGCCGAGAGTATATGAATTTCCTCATATTTAAAATGAATACTTGGCTTATTATTTTACAGTTTATAGGGTTCTGAGGATCAAATACAATAACATACTGTATATGAAACCATATTATAAATTCTAAAATACTTATGAATTTAATTCAGCCAACCAATGAGCAGAGCATCTATAATATGCTAGGGCCTGGGGGACACTAGAATGTATTTGTTACATTGTTAAGATGCTATGCTACTTTCCAGGGCACTTATCTCACTGTGTCTTTTTTTTTTTTTTTTTTGAGATGAAGTATTGCTGTGTCACCCAGGCTGGAGTGCAGTGGCACAATCTTGGCTCACTGCAACCTCTGCCTCCTGGCTTCAACCGATTCTCCTGCCACACCCTCCTGAGAAGCTGGGGCTACAGGTGCGTGTCACCATGCCCGGCTAATTTTTGTATTTTTAGTAGAGATGGTGTTTCACCATGTTAGCCAGGATGGTCTCGATTTCCTGACCTCGTGATTCACTTGCCTTGGCCTCTCAAAGTGCTGGGATTACAGGTGTGAGCCACCATACCCGGCCTCATTGTGTCTTTTGAGTCAGGCAAGTGGCTATAGAGCTGTCCAAAAATATATCAGCTGGTATTAAACAAATAAGCTTTCTGAAATTGCTATATGCTAGCCCTAGCATTGTGAGTAGCTATCTATACCCATTCCCATGGAGGAACTTTGGGGCTTCTTCAAATAATTTGTCACAACTGAGAAGGCTGATTAATAATCAGAAAAATACCTAAGATAATCAAGTAAGAGCCAATTTTGTGCCAGTCTAAGTGATAAATGGTAGTCTGTCGTCAAGAAGCTATTTGTGGGCCGGGTGTGGTGGCTCACGCCTGTAATCCCAGCACTTTGGGAAGCCGAGGCGGGCGGATCACAAGGTCAAGAGATCGAGACCATCCTGACCAACATGGTGAAACCCCATCTCTACTAAAGAATACAAAAATTAGCCAGGTGTGGTGGTGTCGCTTGTAGTCCCAGCTACTCGGGAGGCTGAGGTGGAAGAATCACTGGAATGGGAGGTGGAGGTTGCAGTGAGCCGAGATTGCGCCACTGCACTCCAGCCTGGTGTCAGAGCGAGACACTGTCTCAAAAAAAAAAAATAAGAAGCTATTTGTGAACTAAACATTGCTTAGGCCAGCACCACCTGACCCAAACTTGTCTACTGCTGAGTTAAATTAGACAAGATCTCTTTTTTTTCCAAAGCGTGTATAGAAGAGAACAATAACAAAAGCCCCAGTACAATAATTTCAATTCAACAAGTATTTACTGAGCACCTAATATGTATTAGACTTCAGAAATAAAAGGAAAACACAACAGTTGGGTTGGATTACCACTTATAGCACTCTCACATATGGTCAAATCAACCTCTCCAGTTGACACTGTTATCCAGATCTCTTGGACAACACAGACAACTATTTGCTGAGCATCTTCAGGGGTGTAAAATGCAACCTGCTGCAAACTAAACTCATCTCTGCTGCTGTCTGGGCTTGCCAACCAAATTTCCCCCTTCATTTCTGTCATACTGGTAGAAGGTATCTCCATCCATCCAGTCTTCCATGCCAGAATTCTAAGAATCATCTTCAACTCCTTCCTTACATTTATCCGCTAACCCCCAGAGATTATGTCTTCAAGGCATTTTTATTCCATTTGAATATCTCCTCTATCTATTTGCTTTAATGTTTCCCTCATCGATTCCCACATTTACTACCTTTGTTCAAGCTCTTCACCCACGGTGGAGTAGAGTAGTGTAATCTTGGTTCACTGCAACCTCCACCTTCTGGGTTCAAGTGATTCTCCTACCTCAGCCTCCAAGTAGCTGGGATTACAGGTGCGTGCCACCACGCACAGCTAATTTTTGTATTTTTAGTAGAGATGGGGTTTCACCAGGTTGGCCAGGCTGGTTTTGAACTCCTAACCTCAAGTGATCTGCCCGCCATGGCCTCCCAAAGTGTTGAGATTACAGGTGTGAGCCACTGTGCCAGGCCTGTTAAAGCTTTTATAATGCCTCATCCAGATTACCAAAAATGCCCTCAACAGTTTTTTTTCTTTCCTTTCTTCTTTCTCTTATCAAACCTTCCTTGAATGTGTCCTCTATTATGCTGCTTAAGTGCTTATTTCTAAATTAAACATTGAAAATTCAATTTTCTAGTTTAAAACCCTTCAGTGGGTTTTAGTAAGACAGAAAATACTTCAAAATCTGATTCCTACCTTTCTCTACAGCTTCATCCAGCTATACCTCCACATATATTCTTCTGCCCATTACTTTAAAACTATTTGTAGTTCCTAGAATAGAGCATCTTTCTATTACCTCTGTGCCTTTGTAAATGTTATTCCTTCTGCCTGGAAGTTTACACTTAGCTCAAATGTCAGTTCTTCTAGATTTTCCTTGGCTGCCATACCATTCCTCTTTTGTTCCCATTGTGCCCTATCATTACTGGCATATTCATCTGTCTTTTCTATTAGACTATGAGCCTCGGGGGATGAGGACTTGCTATTGTCTTACTTAGCTCTTTATCTTTGTTGCACAGTTTTTGGTATGTAATAGATATTCAGTAAAAACTTGCTGAAGGTATGTTAAGTAAATTCAGGTCACATGAGAACTTCTGCTTTGTCCTGTGCTATTCAGTAACTAAGATGTTTAGAAAAGCATGTTTAGAAAGAACATAAACAGTGGCTCACTTGACCAGACCCATAGTCTAGTCTGGCATTTAATCTCCTCCATCAGTAAAATAAGGGAAAACTAATATTTTTGTGTGTTTACCATGTGCCAGGTGCTGTGCTAAATACTTTAGCATGTTTTCTCATTTAATTATTTATAATATAGTTATGAAATAGTCATTACTTCTATTGTATAGATGAACAGATGGGCAGCTAGTGTTTAGACTCAGATCTATCTCTGGTTCTAAAGCCTATCTTCTTCCCATGACACCAGAAAGTATTTCAAGTAGGACCAAAGGACATGTCCTATGTATTTTACTTATATATATATTTACTTTTTAGACATAGGCTCTCGCTATGTTGCTCAAGGCAGGATTCAAATCCCTGGGCTCAAGGGATCTTGGGACCTTTCCACCTCAGGTTCCTGATTAGCTAGGACTACAGGCACACGCCACCGTAGGACATGTCCTATTAAGCTCAGAAGAATACATAACAAACCCGACTCTAATTTTGAGAAGTACAAAGTGTGTCCAAAATCCTCCTAACAGAGTCTGTTCTTAGTGGCTGACACTAGATTTTTACATATAAGACGGCTGGCTGGGCGTGGTGGCTCTCACCTATAATCCCAGCACTTTGGGAGGCCAAGGCAGGTGGATCACCTGAGGTGGGGGGTTTGAGACCAGCCTTACCAACATGGAGAAACCCCATCTCTACTAAAAATACAAACTTAGCCGGGCATGGTGGCGCATGCCTGTAATCCCAGCTACTCGCGAGGCTGAGGCAGGAGAATCACTTGAACCTGGAAGGTGGAGGTTATGGTGTGCCTAGTTCGCACCCCTGCACTCCAGCCTGGGCAACAAAAGCGAAACTCTGTTTCAAAGAAAAAAAAAGCTGAAAAGCCAGAAGACAACACTCTGGTCAGAAGAAGATATAAAGATAAAGTCTCCATGATACAAGACACCCAGAATTTGGCATTTAATATCAGTAAAGAGAATTCTGACAGTGTTGTTGCCTTTGGCTGTGACCATCATGAAGGGCCATTGGATTATATAAGACTGTAACTGCATACAACAAATAAGCCTGAAAACTTTAAAGGGATCTTCTCAAGTATATACAATGACATAAGGCTCTGTCTGAACCATCTCAGTGACAAAAAGGCAAAATTGAGACTTAATGTGATTCAAAGGTATTAATCTAGATGTTGCTTACCTGAACTGATGGGGAATCTATAAGAAAAAAGATGCTGGCCGGGCCCAGTGGCTGACAACTGTAATCCTAGCGCTTTGGGAGGCTGAGGTGGGTGGATCACCTGAGGTCAGGAGCTCAAGACCAGCCTGGCCAACATGGCGAAACCCCGTCTCTACTAAAAATACAAAAATTAACTGAGTGTGGTGGCACATGCCTGTAATCCCAGCTACTCAGGAGGCTGATGCAGGAGAATCGCTTGAACCTGGGAGGTGGAGGTTGCAGTGAGCTGAGATCACACCACGACACTCCAGCCTGCATGATGGGAGGGAGACTCCA
>CAUYLG010051129.1:0-20988 GCA_963573385.1 Cacajao melanocephalus | reverse complement strand
GTTTTTGCCCATTCAGTATGATATTGGCTGTAGATTTGTCATAAATAGCTTTTATTATTTTGAGATATTTTCCTTCAGTACCTAGTTTATTGAGAGTTTTTTAGCATAAAGGGCTGCTGAATTTTGTTGAAGGCCTTCTCTGCATCTATTGAGATAATCATGGAGTTTTTGTCTTTGGTTCTGTTTATGTGGTGGATTATGTTTATAGACTTGCTTATGTTGAACCAGCCTTGCATCCCTGGGATGAAGCCTACTTGATCTTGATGGATAAGCTTTTTAATGTGCTGTTGTATTCGGTTTGCCAGTATTTTATTCAAGACTTTTGCATCTATGTTCATTATGAATATTTACCTGAAGTTTTCTTTTTTTGTTGAATCTCTGCCAGGTTTTGTTATCAGCATGACGTTGGTCTCATAAAATGATTTGGGAAGTATTACCTCTTTTTATATGGCTTGGAATAGTTTCAGAAGGAGTGGTACCAGCTCCTATTTGTATGTCTGGTAGAATTCAGCTGTGAACTCATCTGGACCTGGACGTTTTTTGGTTGGTAAGCTATTAATTACTGCCTCAACTTCAGCCATTGTTATTGTTCTGTTCAAGGTTTCAACTTCTTCCTGGTTTAGGCTTGGGAGGGTGCAAGTGTCCATGAATTTATCCATTTCTTCCAGATTTACTGATTTATGTGCATAGACTTGTTTGTAGTAATCTCTGATGGTAGTTTGCATTTCTGTGGAATTGGTGGTGATATCCCCTTTATGGTTTTTTATTGCATCTATTTGATTCTTCTCTCTTTTCTTTTTTATTAATCTGGCTAGTGGTCTATTTTGCTGATCTTCTCAAAAACCCAGCTCCTGGATTTATTGATGTTTTGAAGGGTTTTTTGTGTCTCTATCTCCTTCAGTTCTGCTCTGATCTTAGTTACTTCTTGCCTTCTTCTAGCTTTTGAGTTTTTTTTTTTTTTGATCTTGCTCCTCTACCTCTTTCAGTGTTGATGGTAGGGTGTCGATTTTAGATCTTTCCTCACTTCTCATGTGGGCATTTATTGCTATAAATTTCCCTCTAGACAGTGCTTTAAATGTGTCTCAGAGATTCTGATATGTTGTGTCTTCATTCTCATTGGTTTCAAAGAACATCTTTATTTCTGCCTTCATTTCATTGTTTATCCAGTCGACATCAGGAGCCAGTTGTTCAGTTTCCATGAAGTTGTGTGTTTCTGAGTTAGTTTCTTAAATCCTGGGTTCTAATTTGATTGTCCTGTGGTCTGAGAGACTGTTTGTTATGATTTCTGTTCTTTTGTATTTGCTGAGGTGTGGTTTTCTTCTCATTTTACTTCGTGAAGTTCTCATGCTGTGATTTTCAGTTTTAGAGTAGGTGCAATGTGGTGCTGAGAAGAATGTATATTCTGTGGATTTGGGGTGGAGATTTCTGTAGATGTCTATTAGGTTTGCTTGGTCCACATCTGAGTTCAAGTCCTGGATATCCTTGTTAATTTTCTGTCTTGTCGATCTGTCTAATATTGACAGTAGAGTTTTAAAGTCTCCCACTATTATTGTGTGAGAGTCTAAGTCTCTTTGTAGGTCATTAAGAACTTGCTTTATGTATCTGGGTGCTCCTGTATTTGGTGTGTATATATTTAGGATCATTAGCTCTTCTTGTTGCATTGATCCTTTTACCATTATGTAATGCCCTTCTTTGTCTCTTTTGATCTTTGTTGGTTTAAAGTCCATTTTATCAGACTAGGATTGCAACTCCTGCTTTTTTTATGCTGTCCATTTGCTTGATAAATCTTCCTCTATCCCTTTATTTTTAGCCTGTCAGTTTCCTTGTACATGAGACGGGTTTCCTGAATACAGTGTTACCAATAGGTTTTGACTTTTTATCCAATTTGCTAGTCTGTGTCTTTTGATTGGGGCATTTAGCCCATTTACATTTAAGTTTAATATTGTTATGTGTGAATTTGATCCTGCCATTTTGATGCTAGCTGGATGTTTTGCCCATTAGTTGATGCATTTTCTTCATTGTGTCGATGCTCTTTACCATTTGGTACATTTTTGGAGTGGCTGGTACTGGTTGTTCCTTTCTGTTTAGTGCTTCTTTCAGGAGCTCTTGTAAGGCAGGCCTGGTGGTGATCACATCCCTCAGCAATCACTTGTCCATAAAGGATTTTATTTCTCCTTCACTTATGAAACTTAGTTTGGCTGGATATGAAATTCTAGTTTGAAAGTTCTTTTCTTTAAGTATGTTGAATATTGGCCCCCACTCTCTTCTGGCTTGTAAGATTTCTACTGAGAGATCTGCTATGAGTCTGATGGGCTTCCCTTTGTGGGTAACCTGACCTTTCTTTCTGGCTGCACTTAGCGTTTCTTCCTTCATTTCAACCCTGGTGAATCTGACGATTATGTGCCTTGGGATTGCTCTTCTTGAGGAATATATCTGTGGTGTTCTCTGTATCTTGGACTCGAATGTTGGCCCACTTGCTAGGTTGGGGAAGTTCTCCTGGATTATATCCTGAAGAGTGTTTTCCAGCTTGGATTCCTTCTCTCTGTCACATTCAGGTACACCTATCAAACGTAGATTAGGTCTTTTCACTTAATCCCATATTTCTTGGAGGCTTTGTTCATTTCTTTTCACTCTTTTTTCTCTAACCTTGCCTTCTCATTTTATTTCACTGAGTTGATTTTCAATCTCTAATATCCTTTCTTCTGCTTGGTCAATTCGGCTATTGAAACTTGTGTATGCTTTGCGAAGTTCTCATGCTGTGTTTTTCAGCTCCATCAAGTCATTTGTATTCTTCTCAAAGCTGTTTATTCTAGTTAGCCTTTCATCTAACCTTTTTTCAAGGTTCTTAGTTTTTTTGCATTGGGTTAACACATGTTCTTGTAGCTCAGAGAATTTTATTACCCACCTTCTGAAGCCTGTTTCTGTCAATTCATCAGACTCATTCTCCATCCATTCTCCATCCAGCTTTGTTCCTTAGCTAGTGAGGAGTTGTGATCCCTTGGAAGAGTAGAAGCATTCTAGTTTTTGATGTTTTCATTCTTTTTGCACTGGTTTCTTCCCATCTTCGTGGTTTTATCTACCTGTGGTCTTTGTTGTTGTTGACTTTTGGATGAGGTCTCTGAATGGACATCCTTTTTTTGATGATGAAGCTATTTCTTTCTGTTTCTTAGTTTTCCTTCTAGCAGCCAGGCCCCTCTGCTGCAGGACTGCTGGAAGTCCAATCCAGACTCTGCTTGCCTGCAGATCACCCACAGGTGCTGCAGAACAGTAAGGGTTGCTGCCAGTTTCTTCTTCTGTTATCTTCTTCCCAGAAGGGCACCCCCCAGATGTCAGCCTGAGCTCTCCTTTTTGAGGTATCTCTTTTGGTATACTGGAGTTGGGGAGTGGCTTGAGGTGACAGTCTGTCCCTTATGGGAGCTCAAGTGCTGTTCTGGGAGCTCCGTTGTTCCATGCAAAGCTGCTGGGCTGGTACGTTTAAGTCTGTTGCAGCGGAACTCATAACCACCTCTTTTCCCAGGTTCTCTGTCCTAGGAAGGTCAGGCTTTATTTATAAGTTCCTGATATGCTGCTGCCTTTTTTCATAGATGCCCTGCCTAGCAAAAATGTAGTCTAGTCACAGTCTGCCAGCAGAGGCATTGCTGAGCTGCCGTGGGCTCTGCCTAGCTGCTGTGTGAACGTCCTTGAGGTGTTGTTTATAGAGGTACAGTTAGAACTGCCTTGGTAGTGGTGGATGCCCTTCCCCCCACTGAGGTGCACCATCCTGGGTCCAGCTGCACTTGCTGCGAAATCCAGTTTATTTATCTTTTTTAACTTTTATCATTTTTAACTTTTAAAAAATAATTTCCACTTTTATTTTAGATTTAAGGGGTACATGTTAGGCTTGTTATGTCGGTATATTGCAAGATGCAGAGGTTTGAAGTGTAACTGATCCTGTCACCCAGGTACTGAGCATAATATCCAATAGCTAGTTTTTCAACCTTTATCTGTCTCATTTCTTCCTCCCTGCCATTAGTCTCCAGTGTTTATTGTTACTGTCTTTATGTCCATGGGTACCTGATGTTTATCTCCAAAGTATAAGTGAGAACATGCAGTATTTGATTTTTCTATTCCTGTATTAGTTCACTTAGGATAGTGGCCTCTAGCTGCATCCATGTTGCTGCAAATAACATGATTTCCTTTTTTATGGCTGCATAGTATTCCATGGTGTATATGTACCACATTTTCTTTATCCAATCCACTGTCGATGACCACCTAGGTTGATTTCATGACTTCCGTTATTTTGAATAGTGTTGTTATGAACATATGAGTGCATGTGCCTTTTTGGTAGAACAATTAATTTTCTTTTGGATACATACCCAATAATAGTGTTACCAGTGGAGACTCCTGACTGTGAGTAGTCCAGGTTCTTGGTGTTTTAAACAAAGAATTAGACATGATGCACAAACAAAACAATAAGAGAATAAAGCCATGAAAGCACACATTTATGGAAAGAAAATACACTCCGTGGAGTGGCAGTGGGCTCAAGCAAACAGCTTGAGCTCTGGTTACAGAATTTTCTGGGATGTAAATACTCTCTAGTGGTTTCCCATTGGTTACTTGGTTCACACACTATGTAAATGAAGGAATGGCCTGCAACCAGTCTGATTGATTGGTTGTGTAAGGCGACCTGTCAGAAGCTAAAATGAAGTTACAAAGTTACACCTTATGTAAGCATCTGATTGGTTGCATGAGGGAACCAATCAGAGACTGAAGTGAAGTTACAAACTTACACATGAAGACTTGGCCTGCAACCTGTCTGACTGGTTGCAGTAGGGGACCAATCAGAGGTACTTTCCATTTCTCATCTGCAACACAGAAAGTGGATGGGGCTTGCAAAGGGAGTAGCCTCTGAGCCTTTTGTTACTTGGGCATGGAAAGTTGTAGTTTTCCTTTTGATTTAGTTCTAGGAAGTCAGTGTGAATTTGTCTTAGGTTCCCTGCCTCCAGACCTCCAAACTGCCTTCCAAAGTGGTTGAACTAATTTACATTTCTACCAGAAGTATATATGTATTCTCTTTTCTCTGCAGCCTCACCAGCATCCATTATTTTTTTGACTTTTTAATAGTCATTCTGACTGGTATGAGATAGTATCTCACTGTGTTTTTCATTTGCATTTCTCTGATGATTAGTAATGTGGAGTATTTTTTTCATGTTTTCTGACTGCCTGTATGTCTTCTTTGGAGAAGTGTCTGTTCATGTCTTTGGCCCATTTTTTTATGGGATTGCCTTTTGCTTGTTTAGTTGTTTAACTTCCGTATAATTGGAAGTTTTTATATCAGACCTTTTTTGGATTCATAGTTTCCAAATATTTTCTCCCATTCTGTATAGGTTGTCTGTTGACTCTATTGTTAATTTCTTTTGCTGTGCAGAAGCTCTTCAGTTTAATTAGGTCCTACTTGTCAACTTTTGTTTTTGTTGCAATCACTTTTTAGAACTTAGTATAAATTCTTAACCAAGGTCAATGTCCAGAATGGTATTTTTTAGGTTTTCTTGGGGAATTCTTTTAGTTTAAGATCTTACATTTAATTATTTAATCCTTCTTTAGTTAATTTTTGTATAGGGTGACAGGTAGGGGGTCCAGTTCTATTCTTCTGCCTATTGGCATCCAGCTATACCAGCACAATTTATTGAACTGGGACTCCTTTCTTTATTGCTTATTTTTGTTGATTTTGTTGAAGAGCAGCTGGCTGTAGGTTTGTCATTTTATTTTTGGATTCTCTATTCTCTTCTTGGTCTATTTGTCTGCTTTTGTACCAGTACCATGGTGTTTTGGTTACCGTAGCTGTATAGTACAGTTTGAATTGGCTAACATGATGCCTCTGGCTTTGTTCTTTTGGTGTAGAATTGCTTTGGCTATTCAGGCTCTTTTTTGGTTCCATATGAATTTTAGAATAGTTTTTCTAGTTCTGTGAATAATGACATTGGTAGTTTGACAGTAATCGCATTGACTCTGTAGATTGCTTTTGGCATTATGACCATTTAATGGTATTGATTCTTCCATTTCTTGAGGATAAAATGTTTCTTCATTTGTTTGTGTCATCTATGATTTCTTTTAGCAGTATTTTGTGGGTGGAAATTTGATCTACTGGCTTTCTTTTTATTTTGCTATATAGTAAAAGAAAAATAATTTGGCATTTGAAATCAAGGAAATAATTTAAATTTATTTTGTTGTTATCATATAATCATAAATACTCCTTTACACAAATATTTACTAACATAGGATCATGATATTCTTAAGGTAATAATTATAGATTATACTGGATGAATTGAGATCATAGATTTGGTGAATTGATGATGTGTACCTAATGGCAAATATAAGCCTCTTACTGCTTTTATTTTGAGAAATTGTGGTGACTGACATACTCAAAATGAAAGATATTGCTGGTCACTGGATTTAAATAGAGCAATGGAACTATAATTTTCATATTCATAATCATTCCATTAAGATTTTGATGAATGCATTGGAGTAAAAATTTATCATTAACCTATGATCTATGAGATAAATAGGGAGTAATTACATGTAAACTTAGAATGTAAAACTATTTTTAATATGGCTACTTTTGTAACTTTATTGTTAATCAAAACTTCATTAACATGTTACTTTATTATTCTTGTAACTGTATTGTTAAATTTTCATTAACATGTCTTTTATGCACTGTAGGTATTTATAATTATACATTTAGATAAATAACTTATTTGGAATCAAATTTGATGCAAAAACAATGGAAATGGTTTATACTTATTATAAAATGTGTTAAGCAAATTTTTTTATATTTTCAAATGTATTTTTACATGGATATTGGTTTTCATAATAAGTGGAAGTAATAATGGCAAATATTTCTCAAAACTTATTGTTACTGGGCTCTGTAACATAGGCCCTATATGCATCAGCTCTTGAATTTCATTTAAATTTTATCAGCTTTTATATATAATCTCTTTAATAAATTGGAAAGTTATTTCCGTTCTGTTGTAGAGCATAAGAAAAATGAAAAGTTGTTTTTACTTAGTTGATATGGTTTGACTCTGTGTCCCCACCCAAATCTCATCTAGGATTGTAATCCCTATGTATTGAGGGTGAGATCTGGTGGGAGGTGACTGGATCATGGGGGCAGTTTATCTCATGCTCTTCTCATGGTAGTGAGGGAGTTCTCACAAGATCTGATGGTTTAAAAGTGGCAAGTGGCCCCTGCACTCTCTCTCTCTCTCCTGCTGCCCTGTAAGATGTGCCTTGCTTCCCCTTGGCCTTCAGTTATGAGTAACTTTCCTGACGCCTCCCCAGCTATCCAGAACTGTGAGTCAATTAAACCTCTTTTGTTTATAAATTATCCAATCTCAGGTATTTCTTTATAGCACTATGAAAACAGACTAATACATTAGTCTAAAAATGTATTTTCCCATCAGTTATATAACTTTATCATATTTTTTAGTTTGAGCATATTTCCTTTTAAACATTCTCACTTATACGTGTAGAAATTGCAGTTGTTGAAGAGTTGTCCATTGATTTTTATACCATTATTTTTTAAAATTTCCCTTATACATTACAATTCATATCACCCCAATAATTTTAGTGCTATATTAAAATCTTACCAAAACATTTATCTTATAGATATTTGTATCCAAAACATATAAAGAACTCTTAAAAATGTCTAAAAAGATTATATACTATAAGATTCCAATTATATAACATTATATTAAAAAGTAAAAAATATAGATACAGTAAAAATGTAAGTGGCTTCTATGGGTTCAGGAAGAGATATACAAGGTTGAATATATGAAGCACAGGATTTTTTTCTTTTAGAAAGAGTAATTAAATTTTATAATATTGTAATGGTGGACTTATTAAGTAATTATCAAAACTAATGAAACTTTATAGTACAAAGAGTGAACCTTAGTGTATATAAATTTAAAAATCAGTTAAGAGTTTTGGAGATCCCAAAGGAATTCGTAATAATATAATCTAAATGTAGAAACAATCTCTTTGAAGGGGGTGTGTGTAAAAGGTGCTGACCTAAGTAATTTTGGATAGGATTTAGAGTCTTTAAAGACAAAAAGAACTGCATACATAAACTTGTTGGTAAAGTTGTTTCTTACAAATCATTTAGACGTTTGCGGGATCCCAAAAGGAATGCATAATATAACAACAGAACCTAACTCTAATACAAATGTATGAAATAATATTGCTCTCTGAAGGGGGTGTGTGTAAAAGGTGCTAACCTAAGTAATTTTGTATAGGACTAGAGTCTCTAAGTCTAAAGGCAAAAAGACCTACATATGCGTACTTGATAAAGTTGTTTTTTAACAAGGTATAAGTTGATTTTGATATTACTACATGTGTATAATTGATTGAATAATTAAGAAAATGTATGATGGATGATTGGAGTCATATGTCTCATTGCCACAGTGAATTTACAGATTAGCAAGTGGAGGAGGGTAGAATGAGCCATGTTGTATTGGATTAAAGTTGGGCATATCAGTAAGAACTCATGTTTAAATTAATTTATATACATATGGTGACATAGAAATAATTATAGATGTGTATATGCTTAGTTAGAATACACACACACACACACACACACACATACACACACACACACACAACTTTGCTCTGTCAGCTGACAGAACCTAAAAGCAATGGCATCTTAGAAGCAATGAGTATGTATAGTGTCTAAATTTTGGTTTCTGATAAAATGAATAAAAAATCCTAAGAGAATGGCTAATTCAAAGAATGGGACAAGCAATATACACGATGATCCTGGAGCATCTTGTAGTGCCAAAAGGACAGAAATACTCAAACAAAACAAAACAAAATGTTGATGGAAAGCTCATAAAGGGACACAGGAGCCAACTGAAAGAGCTCTAATGGCCAAATATGGCACAAATTGGGCCACAGCATAAAGTAGTATTGGGTTATAACCCAAATTATAAAATAAATAACTATGAGTCTATACTGACATAAATGCTTTTCTGAATAAATAAATAGGGGAGAAGAGGTAAATCTCCCATAAGGAATAATTCCAAATAACTTATGTAAATACAGTTGACTCTTAACATGGAGGTTAGGGGTGCCAAGCCTCTGCACCCCCAAAAATTTACATATAACTTTTGACTCCCCCAAAACTTTACAATAGCCTACTGATTACTGGAAGCTTTAGTGATAACATAGTTGATTAACACATGTTTTATATGTTCTATATATGATATACTGTATTCTTACAGTAAAGTAAGCTAGAGAATAAATGTTTTTTTTTTCACTTTTTTATCTTTTTTTCTTTAGCAATTGCTTGAGAATAAATGTTATTAAGAAAATCATAAGAAAGAGAAATAGATTTGCTCTTCATTACGTGGAAATGAATCATCACAAAAGTCTTCACCTTAGTTGTCTTTATGTTGAGTAACCTGAGGAAGATGAGGAAGAGGAGAGGTTGGTCTTGCTCCCTCAGGAGCGACAGATGCAGAATAAAATCTGCATATAAATGGATGCATGAAGTTCAAGCCTGTGTTGTTCAAGGGTCAACTGTACTATGCCCTCCCGGAGGGGAAACATGACTCTCAACCTCTTATGTATGAGCAACGTGTAGAAACTTCCACATTGCAGAAAGTGGTATAAAAAAGAGTGATGTTACAGTGAAGACACATGGCAAAACCAATTTCAGTCAGTTTATGAAGATTAACATCATAGTAATAAATCATATTGACAGCATGTAAAACTCATGTTGTTATGTGTGATGAAAATAGCACTCTTCCTCTGTGCTCTTCTTCCCAAAAGCCCATAACCGTAGTCTGGTTATGAGAAAAACCCCAGACGCATGCCCATAGTGGAACACCTTACAAAATACCTGACCATTATTCCTCAAAACGGTCAAAGTCATTCAAAACAAAGGGAGTCTGTGAAACTGTCACAGCCAACAGCAGCCTAAGGGACATGTTGACTAAATGTAATATGGAATCTTGAACAGAAGAGGAACATTATATAAAATTTTTAAAAAATGAATAAATTATGATATATTCATTTGCTAAGGCAACTGTAATAAAACAACACAATTGGGTAGCCTAAGCAACAGAAATGTATTCTCACAGTTCTAAAGGCTAGCAGTTCAAGGTGCCAGCAGGGTTGGTTTCTTCTGAGGGGTGTAAAAGAATTTGTTCCAAGCCTCTTTCCTAGCTTCTGGTGGTTTGCTGGCAATCTTCAGTGTTCCCTGGCTTGTAGAAGCATCACCTCGATTTCTACCTTCATCTCTTCATCTTCACATGGTGTTCTTCTGGTGTGAGTGTCTGTCTTTAAATCTTCACTTTTTATGAGAACATGAGTCATACTGCATTGCAGTCCATTCAAATGATCTCATTTTAACTTTATTATCTCTATAAGGCCTCTATCATCAAATATATATATATATATATATATTTGAAACATTTCATGGGAAAATTCATATAGGCTTTTATGAAAACTTGTTTTCAGGGACTCTCTCTATAGGACTCTCTCTCTATGTATAGGTTGACTATATATATGTGTATATATGTGTATGTATATATATATGTATATTTGACTGAAATATATATATATTTGATTGAAAAATAACCAGATATTCAAATATTTAATATCCAGTTTAATTTAGAAATATGATTACATATTGAAATTTTAAATGATAACTTTCCTGTGTTTATTTAATTATTGCCTTTTCCTTATGGCATGGCTTTGGAAACGAAATGTGTCTATTAGGTTGAATGTTTCAACAATGTGGTAGATTGTACATTATCACCTCTAATTATAGGGCCCACAGGAAAAATTCAAAGACATTATTCCTATGACCAGTGGTCTAGTAATATAACAGAAATGGGAAATTTAAGCAAATTTATTATGCTGCTTCTTTAGTTGAAAAAGACGATCTTAAGGTCCTCCTTCCCCAGAGCCAGAACCAATTACTGACTAATTTTGAAACTACTTATTAGCAAAAATAATCATTTATCTGGGGTTACAGATAATAAAGGCTTTATTGTATCATGTCCAGTTTCCAGAGAATCTAAGTGAGTTTTAGTGTGTGCAGATTCTTGCTAATTGAAAATACTTTTCTGGTTTGTATTCATAATTTTATCAAATTTTGTCTCATAAACAAAGTCTCAGTCAAAACACTTAAATGATCTAAACCCATATTATATTTTCTATACTTCATTTTTATTTGTTGGCCACTGGGTGCAAATAAATGAAAATGTGGGAAACAACAGAATTAAGTTTCAATAAAAGATACTGCCTCCAGGCAGCTTCAGTGTGAACATATAATGCTAGACAATGTTTTATTGTGTCTACATGCATACAGTTTGCTGTGCTTAGCATATTTGTACTTATCATTTTCCTGTGAGTTTATGAGAAAGAAAAATGCTGGAACAAAAATTCAAAACAGTTAAGAGAATCGTATATGGATTGCTTATGGGTCTGTTAGTACATAGACTCACTTGGGCTTAAGAAAACATTTCAACTTGGTCTTAAAAAAGATCATCAAAGAGAACTTGAATAACATACTACTTGAAATATCTATAGCATGTAGCTTATTGTTGATTCGGATTTTTATCATCCTGGTTTTATAGAATAATACTCCTGTTTGTCAGAATACTATTCATTTAAATTATTTAGCTACAACTTATCATTTTTAATGTGATCTGTTTGCATGTTAAATTCAGAAATATAGGATTTTAGACTTCCTGTTATTAAATATTAATATGTAAAAATTTTGTTGGGAAGGCAGAAGGAACTGTATATCTATAAATATTGTTGAAATACCTACAACTTTCACGTGTACTTCATATACTTTATATTTGCTGTTTACTGATTGTCCTTTTAAATGTTTTTAGAGTTGACATTATGTTCTTTTGCTGTGAAAGATTCCATGGGAAAATGCATATAGACTTTTATGAAAACTCGTTTCCAGAGACTATATACATATATTTTGTTTGTTTGTTTGTTTGTTGTTTTTTGTTTTCTGAGACGGAGTCTTGCTTTGTCACCCAGGCTGGAGTGCAGTGGCATGATCTTGGCTCACTGCAACCTCTGCCTCCTGGGTTCATGCAATTCTCCTGCCTCAGCCTCCCAAGAAGCTGGGATTACAGATATGTGCCACCATGCCCAGGTAATTTTTGTATTTTTAGTAGAGACGGAGTTTCGCCATGTTGATCAGGCTGGTCTTGAACTCCTGACTTCAAGTGATCCACCTCCCTCAGCCTCCCAAAGTGCTGGGATTACAGAAACTATAATCTAAATCAATAAAAATTTAAGAAAAACATTGCCACTTTTTTTTCTATGTATATTTTCTTTGCTGGACAAACACTAAGTGAGTTTATATGCCATAAGAAGTAATTTCATCACTAACATTCTGTAATTAGTGTCCTCTATAGTTGGATAGTTTTTCTGATTTAGGGACAATACTATAATGGTGTGACTCAAATAAATGTGGGTAAGTCCAGACATAAATATATTTTGAGTGTCTTGGGAGTTCATATCTCTTCAACCTAAACTCCCAGAGAGGCTACTTAGCATGTAAGAGAAGTGATATTGGCCTTGAAGTCCAGTAGACTTCAGCACTGCTAGTGAGTAAGATAATGATTGTCATGGCCAAGGTAGGGGAATTGCAGGAGCGTGATTCCTTGACAGTGGACTAGTGTATAATAGTAACTTACTTGGTTGAGTAGAGGTATATAAAGAAAAAAAGCATGTGACATATATATTCAATTTCCTTTCCTTTGGAGATCTGATATAGGGGAACTATTAAGACTTAATGAGGCAAACATGTTTTAAATGTTGTGCCTTTCATCAACTCCATTAACTTCCCTGAACTTAAGTTTCATACTTAGTATATGTGGGAAGGGCAATCACTGTGAATACTTTGACCGTAATATTTTGCCACTGGCAAATCAGCTTTTCTAGTCAACTATTAATTGTATTTAACAAATAGAACATAGCATTTGTTAGGCAGGTTTTAAAAGAATATTGAGAAGTCTAACATTTAAGCTTAATATTATAAAAGTTTCAAATATATATGAAAATAGAATTATACAATATATTCATACCCTCCTAAGCTGTTTTTAACTACTGACCAAACCTGTCTCATCTGTACTTGCATATACTGCTGGAGGAAGATCAAATCAAGTCACATTTTCTAAAGAAATTAGTGATAATTTCTTAATGGCATAAAATATTAAGTGTTAACATTTGTAATTGTCTTACAAATGTAAAATGTATTATTTTATTATACATTAAAAAATCAAGACTCAAGGCCTTTCCATATCTATTGTTTCATATGTATTTTAAGTCTCTTTTAATCAATCTCTATGCTCTCTGTATTTCTTGTTGTTTATTTTTTGAGGAAACCGGATTGTTTAACTCATACATTTCTCATGGCCTGAACTTTGCTGATTACATCCCTGAGGTGTAGTTTAACAGGATCCTTTTTTCTTGGTTAAATGGTTTTTGGCAGTAGAATCTTGCCCAGATAAAGATTTGAATTTTCTTCCCCTTGGCAGAACTACCTCATAAACTGTATCTCAAAGACTGTCTCTATAAAAAGGAACATAATGGAAATGCCTGATTCTCTCTCATTCATGATATTAGCAGTCATACATAAATGTTTAGATCTGTTATTTAGGGATTGCAGAACTTGATAATGTGATTTAATCACTCATTTTTGTTAATATGATGAAATGTTACTGTAAAGAGAAACTGTCTCTTCTATTTCATTACTCAAGGGTACACTTTATACAGGAATAGCATAAATAATTGATTTTCTCCTTTTATTTATTACATGTTATAAAATTACTTTGTTTCTTATTATCCTCCAATAGTGTTGACCAATTAGCTTTATGTTTTAAGTAACACTCTGAACTCATGCATTTAAACATATTTGATGTGTTTCAATCCATTTCAATTAATATCCTTACTGATGGTCTAATTGTCCGATCATTTTCCAATTGCAAAATCTTCAGTTTAGTGAGTTCTTTTGATCCAAATCTAGTAGTATTTAACAGTTCCCTTGCTATCTGGTATAACAAGATATTCCAGGCTCTACTGGTGTATTCTTGCCTTTGACCTGGAATTATCCATTTCCCAGGGAACACTGGTTTCTTTTGATGGGAAATGGTATTTGGAGAGAACAGTCTCACAAGGTGCATATTGCTTCTAGATTAGCTATTGATTTTATACTTTTTATATTGACAAAGCTAGGTTTTGCGTTTTAAGAAAAAAATCCACGAGTTCATATTGATACTACCAGTTCAAATTCAGTCCTACAAAGTTTTAAACTAACATTTTCTATCTCCTACTTTTATCTCCTATTTCATACATGAGAGATGTCAGTTCTCCAGGACCCTAAGTATGATAGAATCAGAAATTATACATACATTGTCTTTTTCTTCATCCCACGTCATATACACAACAGACTCAGGAAAAACAATACTAATAGTCTACCAATGGTATGAAGGTAAAAACTGTTAAAAATATTTGCAGTTCTTTTGGTCTTTAAGATGCATTCCACTGGGATATACTGTCAAATAGTTGTGTTAAAATTACATGGAATAGTTTTGTTAATTTTTAAATATTTACTTGTAAAGAATTGTTTTTATATGTTGTTAAATATATCTTAATATATTTTTATAGTTACATAAAAAGTATACATAAATCAAAATTTTATTTTAAATCAAGATATATTTTGTCGAGATTTATCTTTTTTGTTTTTTATCAACAATGTTGACCATTGTTTTTTGTGTTGTTGTTGTTGTTTGTTTTGTATAAATGAAGTCTCCCTATGTTGCTCAGGCTGCTCTCATGGGCTCAAACAATCTTGGCCATTTGTATGTCTCCTTTTGAGAAATGTCTGTTGAGGTTCTTTGCCAGCTTTTTAATGGCATTTTTTTTTTCTGGTTGAATTGCTTGAGTACCTTGCATAGTCTAGATATTTATTCCTTGTCAGATGAATAGTTTGCAAATAATTTCTCCCACTCAACCAGTTGTCTCTTTGTTGACTCTCCTTTGCTGTGTAGAGGCATTTACATTAAAATAGTTTCATTAGTCTGTTTCTGTTTTTGTCATCTGTGCTTTTGAGGTCTTAGCCATAAAATTTTTGCTGATACCAATGTCCTCAAGTATTTTTCCTGTTTACTTTTAGTAACTTTAATGTTTGAGGTCATAGGTTTAAATCTTTCATTTATTTTGAGTTGATTTTTGTGTGTGGTGGTGAGAAAGGGTCTAGTGTCATTTTCTGTGTTTGAATATCCAGTTTTCCCAGCCCCATTTACTAAAGATAATGTATCTTCCCCAGTATATGTTCTTGGCATGTTTTACAAAAATCAGCTGACTCTAAATATGGATTTGTTTCTGGATTCTTTATTCTTTTCCTTTTGTCTATGTGTCCATTTTAATAGCAATGATTTTTGGTTTGTTTTATTTTGTTTTGCTTGAGACAGGGTATCATTCTGTCACCCAGACTGGAGTGCAGTGGCATGATCTCGGCTCACTGCAACCTCCACCTCCCTGGTTCAAGCAATTCTCCTGCCTCAGCCTCCCAAATAGCTGGGATTACAGGTGCATAATCCACACCTGGCTCTTTTTTTTTTTTTTTTTTTTTTTTGGATTTTTAGTAGAAACTGGGTTTTACTATGTTGCCCAAGCTGACCTCAAGTGATCTGCCTGCCTTGGCCTCCCAAAATGCTGGGATTACAGGTATGAGCCCCACGCCTGGCCTGCAATTATTTTTTTATTACTATATTCTTGGAAATATTTTTCGAGTTAAGGTAATATGCTGGTTACAGTCTTCATCTTTTTGCTCAGAATTGCTTTGACTATTTGGGCTTTTTTTTTTTTTGGTTCCATATTAATATTAGAATTTTTTTATTTCTATGAAAAATAATGTTGGTATTTTGAAAAAATTGTACTTTATCTTTAGATTGCTTTGAGCAGTATCATCATTTTACAGTATTAATTGTCCCAATCCATGAGCATGAGATATCTTTCTCTTTGTTCATGTCTTCTTCAATTTCTTTCATCAAGTTTTTGTAAGTTTACTTGTAGAAGTCTTTCACGTTCTTGGTTAAATTTATTCCTAGGTATTTTATTTATTTATTTTTGTAACTATTATAAATAAGATTGGCTTCTTGGTTTCTTTTTCAGCTAGTTTATTATTAATATAAGGATATGCTACTGATTATTTATATTGATTTTGCATTCTGAGACTTCACTGAATTTGTTTATCAGATCTCAGAAATTTTTTGGTAGAATCTGTAGGATCTTCTAAATGTAAGACCATGTGTTCTGTCAAGAGGGTTGATTTGGCTTCCTGTTTATAAATTTAGAGGGCTTTTATATCTTTCTCTTGCGTAATTGCTCTGGCTAGAACTTCCATTAGTATGTTGAGTAACACTGGTGAAAGAAGGCATATTTGCCTTGTTTTTAGTTCTTAGAGGAAAAGCTGGCTTTTCCTTTTCCATGTGATGTTATCTGTTGGTGTGTCGTATATGGCCTTTATTATGTTAAAGTATGTTCCTTCTATGCCTGGTTTGTTGAAAGTTTTTATTATGAAATCATATTGAATTTTACCAAATGCTTTTCTGCATTTATTGAGATGATCATATGTTTTTGCCCTTCAGTCTGTTGATGTGATAGGTCATGTTTACTGATCTGCCAATGTTAAACCAGTCTTGCATCCCTGGATAAATCCTACTTAATCGTGATTTAATATCTTTAGATGTGCTCTTGGATTTACTTTACTAGTAATTTTGGTGAAAATTTTTATGTCTATGTTCTAGATGTTGGTCTGTAGTTTTATTTCTGTGTGTTCATGTCTTTTGTCTGATTTTGGTGTCAGGCTTTTCAAAACTAGATGCAGAAGTAGCCTGTTTACTATATGTAACATATAATAATGAAGATTTTCAAATCCTTGATTGATCAAAGATTAACCTTTGTTTTAGTGTTGACAAGTGAAGAATACAAAGAAGTATATATAATGCATTTTAGAAATTCTTAATTAAGCATTTTATTACTTGTAGAAGTCATTATCAATTACCTGTCAAAAGTATTTCATTTCTTATTAACGTCAAGAAAATTAGATAATTAATAATTAGCACTTTCTGCCACCCACTGGCATGTATGGTTCTACTTTGAGATTTAAAGTCATTAACCTTTCCCATCGTAAAACAATGTAAAACCTCCCCCCAAATTTGCATCATGTCCTAGGTTGGATGCCTGTGTTGATCATTTCTCCTTTTTGAGGAATAATCATGACTGCAAAAGACTAAAGGGCCTCTTTCCTGGATGCTTTGTTCTTCACCCTTTCCCCAGACGTTTGAATGATATCCTCTGTCTTATGAAATCTGGCATATTTTGATTTGGAATATGTATGTTGTAGTTATGACACAGTATAATTATAAGAAGGAAGACAGAAAGTAGAGAACAAAATTATATGGTTCTAAAATGAAATAAAAGATCTTTAAAATATAAATAATGGGTCATGAACGCTTGCATGACCAGAACATAATCTGTGAAATATTTTCCCTTAGATATCACATGTTCCTCTGATGATGTTTAAAGAGAGAAAATATAACTAAATAGACTTACATGAAGTTGAACACAGCTTAGTCTGTATTTGATGATTCAAATGTCCCTTGGAAGTCTCTTTCATGTATAAATAACAGTGGTTGATTTTGGACTGTAACAGTGGTAAAAGGCTGTTTAGAATATATCAACTTAAGCAGACTGCATTATATAAACTGTGAAAAACATCCAACTCTGGGGTAGTTTTTAGAGTTTTAAAAGTTCTGTATTTCGTCTTTATTGTTATCTTAAAAAAAAATTTTTTTCTGAAATATTTGGCTGTAAAACATTATTTAATACAAAAAATAACCACTTTACTTTTTAAAAACCTCTTTTATCCATTTATAAAAACATTTATTGAATGGCAATATGCATACATTCATGTCCATCTATCATCAGTTTACAACTCAATGAATTTTCTCAAACTAAACATACTATGTAACTAGCATTGAAATCCACAAAGAGATGATTACCAGCATTTCCAAAGCCCCGTGTGCCTTTTAGTCACTATTTCTTACACTCAAGATAATTTCTTTCCTAATTTCTAATCCCACTGATGAGTTTTGTCTGTTTTATACATGAAGAAGTAAGTACATAGTCCTTTATAACTAACTTATTTCAACTGATCTTGTGTTTACAACTTCACCCATGTCGTTGCACGTGGTTTTTTGATTGTTATTCTCATTGCGATATACTACTGTTATGGAAACTATTTATCCATTCCAGTGTTGATAGATATAGTTAATAGTGGCCTTTGCAGTTTAGGGCTATTATAAACGGTGATGCTGTAAACGCTTTTTCAGTACCTCAGCTTTGGTAACGCTATCTAGGTGTTATTTATACACCAAAAAAACTGGACTCCGTGAGTTTTGTGTCTCTATGTTTAGCTTTAGTAGATACTTAAAATAGCTTTCCAAAGTATTAACACAAGTTTCTACCTGACACCAGCAGTATTTCAAAGTTACAGTTGTACTGCCTCCTTCTCAAAACCAGTCATTGCCTGCTTTTGTTTTATCTATTCTAAAGAGTATGTAGTGGTATCATATTGTGTTTTTAATTTTTAGTTTTCTGTTGCTTAATAAAGTTGAGCATTAAGAAAACACATGTCTATTGGCCATTTGGATTTCCTTCAGTGTGAACTGCCTATTCAACTACTTTATTACTTTTTTATTATATCTTTTTTGATTGATACACATAGTTTTGACATATTCTGAACTATTCAGTTGTGTCATATATGTGTTGCAGATGTCTTCTCTCTGTGTGGATTATGTTTTTATTATCAAAGTGGTGATTTTTATTTCCACCTACTTTTAATAATCATCTTAATTCCCTCTTTTTTCATAATTTTTCTCTTAAGTGAATCATCCCACTCTGATCTTCCATTTCACTGATTTTCTGGTAACTGTAATCCTCAATGTAGCATAAAAGCCTTATTTTTCCACAAGGCTATAATCAGCTAATTACAGAGTTGGGTATATAATAGATGATTATTAAATATTTGATAAAAATAAATGACCTATGGGCATATCTCTACAAATGGACAATTCCCCAAATGATGCCCCTTTTATTAATGCCAGACAATGAAAAAAATGGGTTTAATATAATCATGATTAATTATAAATTCTGGCAGGTAGAATATTTGATTTAAACTTATTTCAAAGCACCTGTTTTATCTTCTCCTCTATAGTGACTGCATGAAGACAAGGACAAAATATTAGTGATTCTTTTATTCCAGAGATTGGAATACTAAGAAAAAATAAATGTTTTAAAATCTGATGTAAAAATATTAATAAAACAAGAATGGTTATGTAACCATTCTTTAAGTTACTCCACTCACATTTGCTTTAATTTTGAAAACAGATGGTCATGACTGGATAACAGCATTTTGATGTGAACACAGCAAGAATTAAAGCAAATAATTTTAAAGAGTTAAAAGTTAACATTCACATTTGTGTTAGGCTGCTCTCATCTTTAGGAGCTGTTAATAATGTCTAGTTATTACAAATACAACACTTCTCAGTCCAGATTGCAGGATTTTAGGACATTGGTTGATTTGCTGATGGTACATGGCACCATGGAAGTAGGCAGCATGTTTTGTCATGCCCAAGTCAAAGGGAAACTTTCACAAAGTTCTGTGCTAATTATACTCTCCAATAAAATACTGTATTTCAAAACCCCTTCAAGTATGGCTCTTTACCGTCATCACTATGAGCAAATGCCATCACTGAGGCAAAGTGATGTCAGAAAAGACGTAAGTAAAGAGTTATAAATGCAGCATTATCTGCTCTCCTTCACGCCAATTTGAAGAGTTAAAGATGTTTGTCATGAGTCCTAAATTCAGCAATCTCACCTCTCTGATAATCCAGAAATTACTTAGCTTGCATAAAGTTTGGAAATACTATTTCACAACAGTGAAATCACAAAGGGAAGTTGAAAACAGGCTAACAAACATAATGTCACAGGATGAAATTACCCATTAAAAAGGCACTATTTCAAGAAAAGCAAATGAAAAAGCTATAGCAAATGTGGCAATCTTGAATATAATACTTGAAACAAGGTTTTAACTGTCGCTCATCCCAATTCCAACACCCCTTCCAAATACAGCTTTTGCATTAACAAAATTCACAATTTAGAATGACTGAGCTCTTGCTACTCCACTTTTATAAAAACAACTTTATTGTGATATAATTGACATATTATAAAAGTCACCACTTAAAAGTGTACAATCAGTGTTTCTCAGTATATTCACATTTATGCAATCATCACCACAATCTAATTTTCAAATATTTTTATCAACCCAGAAAGAAAGCTCATTAAAAGTTAAGTCTCATCCTCCCACTCCCAACCCAGATCAACCAGTAATTTACTTTTCATCTTTAGGAATTTGCCTCATTTAATCATATCACATAAATGAAATAATACCATATATAGTTCACTCAATCTTAATATGTAATTTTCAAAAACAAACCTTAATTTTCCCTTATTCTTGCTTCCAGTGATTATAGAAAGGTCTTTATAAAATAGCACTACACAGGACCCTGGCGCGGTGGCTCACGCCTGTAATCCCAGCACTTTGCGAGGCCGAGGCGGGCGGATCACGAGGTCAAGAGATCGAGACCATCCTGGCCAACATGGTGAAACCCCGTCTCTACTAAAAATACAAAAAAATTAGCTGGGAGTGGTGGCGCGTGCCTGTAGTCCCAGCTACTCGGGAGGCTGAGACAGGAGAATTGCTTGAACCCGGGAGGCAGAGGTTGCAGTGAGCCGAGATCGCGCCACTGCACTCCAGCCTGGCGTCTGGTGACGGAATGAGACTGTCTCAAAAAAAAAAAAAAAAAAAAAAAAAAAATCACAAAAAAAAAAAATTATAGAGCAATTTTAATA
>CAUYLG010051128.1:0-17668 GCA_963573385.1 Cacajao melanocephalus | reverse complement strand
AATATTGGTTGGCTGCTTGTTTGTTATTTTCATCCCTTATTCCTTCCTGTTTCCATTGTTAAGCACAATTATTGGCATAAAAGAGGTTTTTAATACCCATTTTTAGACTGCATTCTAGCCTGGGCAATAGAACAAGAATCCCGTTCTCTTTCCCTCCTTCTCTTCCTCTTTCTTTCTCTCTTTCATTCTTTTTTTTTTCTTTCTTTCACTCTTTCTTTCTTTCTTCTTTTCTCCTTTTTCTTTCTTTCAAAAAAAAAAATACAAAGAAATTAGCCAGGCATGTTGGTGGGAGTCTGTAATCCCAGCTACTCGGGAGGCCGAGGCAAGAGAATTGCTTGAACCCGGGAGGCGGAGGTTGTAGTCAGCCGAGATCGTGCCACTGCACTCCAGCCCGGGTGACAGAGCAAGAATAAGTAAGTCCCTTATTTAACATGTACATTATTCATTTATTAACATTGAACTCATGCCCACAGCACTGTAGCTCAGGCCTGCAAGAAGCAGAGCGCATGTGTTGTCTCTATCACCGCATCTCAGCCTTCCTGTGCTTAGGAATGCTAGGCTGCCCTTTAGTACTATGCTTGGGGGCCGCTGTAGACACTGAAACTGCCAAAAAAAAAAAAAAATGCAAAAACCTTGGCACTAAGTAGACTGCGAGGAAAAGTGCTTATTTATGGCACAAGAGCTGAAACCAGAAGGCGGGGTGTTGCCTTTTCCACCTCAGCTGGGAACAGGTGCATCGACTCACTCACATTTTTCAGAGTGAAGGACTGCAAATGCCCTGTGAGGGCAGATTTGGGGGTTGCAAATACATTTCGGTGAGTGGGTGAATTTGCAAATACGGAATTGAAAATGACGATTGACTGAAATGCACTTCCAGGGTTGGCCATGGTTGGTACTCAATCCTTTTTTTTTTCTTTTTCCTTTTCCCTGGCAACTTTCATTTAAACAACCCTAACTTTTAAGATTTTCTCACTGGCCAGGCACAGTGACTCACGCCTGTAATCCCAGCACTTTGGGAGGCCGAGGTGGGTGGATCACGAGGTCAGGAGTTCAAGACCATCCTGGCCAACATGGCGAAACGCTGTCTCTGCTAAAAATACAAGAATTAGCCGGGAGCGGTGGCGTACGCCTGTAGTCCCAGCTACTCAGGAGGCTGAGGCAAGAGAATCGCTTGAATCAGGGAGGTGGAGGTTGCAGTGAGCCGGGATCGCGCCACTGCACTCCAGCCTGGGCAACAAAATGAGGCTCCGTCTCAAAAAAAAAATCTTCTCCCCATCCTGCCAACCATCTTCCTTGGTGGTGACTACAAAAGTCAGTGCGCCCCCAGCAGGTGGTGGTCACGCTTTCTTCTGAAGCCCCAGCTGGAGTGTGCAGCATAGAACCTGGCACACAACTGGCCCCTCCATGCCCATGTGAATAAGGGCAGGTCTCAGCCTTTGACTGAGCCATCATCTGTGAAATGGGGAGATTAGGCCTTTCTACCTCCCAGGGTGCAGAGACCACCAGGAAGCAGATGCCTGGAAAAGGCCAGGACCCCTTGGTAGATGCTACAGAAACACCTTCAAGACAAAGGACAGCCAAGATGGCCATTGTTTCAAGGGCGATGAGTGTTGTCTTCACTTCTCCTTCCACCCAAGACACAGACCCAGGGCCGGCAGCCCCCTGCGGAATTGAGTGTCAAGCCACTTTCTGGCCATTAATCTCTGAGCATCTATCGGGCCCATTTGCTCTGGCCCATCTTCTCATCTTAAAAAGCCCCAGCTGGGCCCTGGTGGACCAGAAGTGGGGCTGGGAGACAGTGGGGCTGTAGACAGCTAGAAGCTGCAGCTCTGGGGCGACCCATGTTCTCATGGACCAGGGGCTGCACTGTGCCATCTGTGCCCCAGCCGACCCTACTGTACTGTGGGGGCTGTGGGACATCATGGGTGGTCACCACTTTTGAGTGACCCTGGAAAGATGGTGCCTCCTACCTGATGACAGGCCAGAGGTACTGATCAAGGCGCATTGGCTGAGAACTCCCCAACCCCAGCCCAAACTTCTGGGTGGGGCTGGGATGGGCTCAGCAGGGTCCTTGATGAATCCTGAGCTTGGGCAGCTGGCAGAGACCCAGTAGGCAAGTGTGGTGGCAGGTGGGGGTGGGGCACACGTTCAGAAGACAGACTGAGCACTCGCCCACCCCGCCTCCCCGACCCCGACCGCCCTTACGGTGATGACCATGCATCTTTCTTAATGGAACACAACCGCTGAACTTGGTACATTTCAAGCACTTTAGCCTTCCAGTACACCAGACTGCTGATGAAAATCATCTTCCTTGGGCGCCATGTTAATGAGAGGCCAAATTTCATACGCTTGCAAACTTTCTCCCCTGCCTCCCGTCGTACTACACCCCCTCCCCGCAACAAAAGATTGCATCAGAGAGAAAGAGGTTTCCATAATTTATAGCATGGGCATTTCGCTGGGGACAAGTGCTAATCTGTACTTACCGATACATTTAAGAAAATGCACCCTCCGCAAGCCTGCACCATTTATGACTCTTGGCACAAACCGCAATGCTCAGTCCTCAATTAAGGGACACCTTAGGGTTCATTATCACACAAGCGCTCCCTGTGAACCATGCCAAATGCTGTTTTGGCACAGAGCTTGGAAGATGAATTAGAAGGAAGTCTTCTCTGTAATGCCCTCTCCGAATTCCCATTACCGTTATCAGCCTTTACGTCCTCCTCCCACTCGGCCCCCTCCCCCCACCTTCCAAGTGCCTTTTACTATTCAATTTCTCAACGTCAAACTCGATTCTCTGGAGGTGCAGTTAAAGATGCCACATCTCTTTTTTGTCTTCCGGCTCTCAACAGGCCTGCCATGGCCGCAGACGGGCTGCTCTCCACACCGCTTTTCAGCGTGAAGGAGCCACAGATGCTTTCTCCCCCCGCCTCCTGGCAGAGCCTGGAGTACAGACAAGGGGCCGGTATTGGCCAGGCACACCCCAGCAAGCCCTGCGAGGGTCCTGATCAGGATGGAGACAGCATCCTGAATCTACGTAGAGGCAGCCCGCACAGAAAGGCTGAGGGCCAAGGCAGGGGCCGCTCAGACGTGAAAGCACTGTGCTCAAAGCCAGCCACCCCAACGGACGGGAAAGAAGGAAAAAACAGGTGAAGGCTGATGTTGTCTATTCCTTAACGCCCTTCCAGGTCTGGGGCCCACCCTGTCCTCAAGATTCCTAAGACCACAGGCCTGTAACTTAACACCTCTTGGGAAGGACGCCCCATTTGCGTCTTTATGAAAGGACAGCAGAGAAGGAGCACACGTGCTGACGATTCCCCCCGCACCCCCCACCCAGCAACCTGGGGTCCCACCCTGGGCACGGGGCTGAGAGTGAGAAAGCGCCACCACCAGAGCCACGTGAGGCTGGGGACAAGGAGGTGGGGGTGTCAGGCAGCAACAGCCAGGGACACCCCGCCAAGCCTAGGGCAGCCCACCTACACCGGCGAATGTGCATGCATGGGCAGGCCGGGAAGGGGAGTGGGCGGAGGGCAAGGGGCCGCCCAGTTAGTGGAAGTCGGCTGACCCGCTGCACGCCCTTTGATGCATCTCCCAGCTCCATCCGATGACACTCCCGCACTGACTCCTCACTTAGAGAGGCTTGGCTGTGACGGGAAGAGGAGCTGATCTCAACCACCTCTCTCAAGTCAAGCTGTCAAATCATACAAAGCCATTAAAATGAAATTAGCTTAACGAAGTAGCTAGACATCTAGGCTGTGCACTGGCGAAGGCGGGCTTGCACGGTGCAAGAGATGGGTGAGCCCCGCCAGAACCCTCTTTCCCTCTCGGCGGCAGTGGGCAGGGACAGGGGGACGAACCCGTGAATGGAAAGCAAACAGGCCAGAAAGACTTTGCCCACAAGATGTCTTGTGGAAATTTTATTATATAGAGTGTAAAATGAATTGTCAGTCAAATAAAAAGAACACTTTCTTTTTTTAAAAACCACATACATGCATAACATTTTTCAATTGTCTTTTTTAATAGTTAGACATTTCAAGCATTATAAGAAAATCAGGAGAAAAAACCAGAAACTGTAACTTCAGTACGTTTCGAACGGAATGTCCCTCAGGTCAATTAGAAATGCAAGAAAAAAATAGCTTCAATTCCGTTTTTTTTCCTTTAAAAATACATGTTATCTGTACAAGATACACTACAGTAAACATTGGAAATCATATTATCCCTTTTATTAAATCAAACTTATTTAATTCATACTGAGGTTAATACTAGATTTATTTATTCATCTAGTTAATCTGACAAAATATTAAGAAAATATTTAAAAGAAAAAAGCAAACACCACCTTGGAATTAAAAAATAGTTAACTACGTTTTTATACGGTTTAATGTTCCACAGTGTTTGTTAAAAGTTATATTGAATTTCTTAATATTAAAAATAACAGTATTTATATTTCTGAGAGAATAGAGAAAGGTGTTTTGTTTTGTTTTAAAAACAAGCTTGGAGGTCTTAGATACACAATTGCAACTGGTAATGGAGACATGAAAAAAACGTATGCTAAACACATGAACATATTTTTATATTACCCCTTTAGAACTCTAGAAATTATACAAACCCTAGAAAATGCCCCTCCCAACCCTGTATCTGTCTCAATTCAGAATTCACATAATTAATTACAATACATAATAGTTCAGTTTTTTAAAAAATGCAATAAAACCAGACAGCCAAGATACAAGAAATTAGAAGTAAAACATTTAATGAATGTACACATTTAAGAATACTTAAATACTGCTTTAAAATTTTTAAAAAGAATTTGTTACATACCACCTAAGACTTCCAAGCCACTTTCTGTTGCAACAGAGAAAACTGCAAAATAAAAAGGACACGAAACAAAAAAACAAAACCCTAGCAAAACCTTCGTGTTGAAATGTCACAGCTCTAAGGCGCGCTCTGGTGCCTGAACTTATAGCTATTGCTCCAAAGAGAACCCCAGAGCTTACATACTTGAAATCACAAACAAAAATAAGGAAACAAAAATGATCAGCAATTTTTAGTAACTAATTTTCCCGATTTTTAGAAAAGTTCCGTTAATCTAAATATAGTGTTTCACAGAACAAAACAAAGGTTCTTCATCAAAAGGTCTGCACATCTAAAAACCTCTGTTCCAAACAGGTTTTCTTTCACCATGATTCTGAGGGGAAGGCGGCCGCAAGGACGCTGTCCTACTGCTCCTGTGGGTGCAAGGGAAGACGAGTTAGTCTGTGAATGGCAGCTTCTCAAGTCTGGGTGCCAGTGGGGAGGCAACAGGTCACCCTCTTCCCGCTGGCTCCACACTGGCACCGGCACACACAGACAGGACTGTGTCTCGGCACCTCCCCCGGGTCTCGCGTCACGGGAGCTGGTCCAGACAAAACCTCTGTTGAAGAGGAGGTCTTGGGCTCCTCTCTCTGCTGGGGACTCAGGGCAGGGAGGAGCGGACAGTGTGAGCCACGCTTCTCCGTCACCATCAGCCCTGACACTTGTTTCCCCAGGACCAGACCCAGACAGCCAATTTGGCAGTGAGGCCCAACCAGCTGAATCCAGGGCCAGGAGGTAACTGAAATGTTATCCATGAGGACCTCACTGGCATCAGGTGGGAAATACGCCCTGTGGGAACGTTTGGATGTCTTCCCTTCTTTAATAAGAAATCTGTTTTTGGCCTCCTGAGCAGAACCCTCTAGGTTGTGCGCAGGAGAGCAGAGATGGGCTCCCCCCAGCTCCCCCACTGCCTCCTACTGCTGCGGGGCATGGCTGAAGCCTGGCCACTCCACCCTCGAGAGCAGCTGCTGGGGCACACCATTTGCACTCGGCCTTTTACAGTTAGAGAAACTGAGGCTGAGAGAGAGAGAGAGACTACTACCAAGCCCTGAGGTCTGGGGCCTGGACTTGAGGAAAGATCAGCACTTCCTCGCAGGGGCTGCACCACCAATCCCCCTACTAAACTCTTTCTCTGGAGCGAGGAGGGACAAAGGGGCTGGAGCTGGGCTCTCAGCAGAGGCAGCCTCGCTGAGGAGCAATGGGCCCAGAGGCTCCTCCTAGCCCAGTGCTCTCACCCCGGGGTCAAGAAACAGGAGGCTCGGGAGCAGAGGCTTGGGGCTGGGGAGTGGCGCGGTGCTGGTGATTAGCTACAGACCTGGCTGTGGGCCTGCGCCTGCCCTAATGTCTGCCCGTAGAAAGCGACCTGCTGTCTGTAATATTCCGCCCAGGCCATTGTGTAGTCCGGCGGGGAGCTGGCCTGAGGAGCCGTGCTGGCGGCGTGACCTGGTTGACAAAGGAGGAAACGCAGGTTAAGGGGAGTGAGGGCGCACGGGGCGGGGGCCCTTCCTGGAGGCCCTGGGCATCCACTCTCTGGAGGCTCTCCCTCCAGATGCCGGAAGGTAGGAAGGTCGGGAGGCGTGCGGCGCAGCTGGTGCTGCAGGAGTGCTTGCTACAAAAGGTGCTGTTAGCCTTTGTTGCCCGGTCCCTGCTCCGCCTGTGAAGACCAATCCTCACGCCTGCCTTCCTGCGGAAGTGCATTCTCCCCATCTGCCTGCCTGCCCCGTCAGCTCCCAGGGGCCCATGACAGAGAGAGAAGGGGGGATTCTGGGGTTGGGAAGGACGGCAGTGCCTAGCCTGGGTGCCTGCGATGGTGTCCAAATCCTGTGAACAGCTTGAAACACAGGCCCTGTGTTCTCTGGGAACTGGGATTTGGGGAAGACTGGGCAGCTGAGCTCGCACCAGGTCCCCTGGTGACAATGACTCGACACTCCCACCTCCAGCCCCTAGAAGGGCCATGAACCCGGCGATGATTCCAACACTAGGGGTACCATTTCTCTGGTGGCCTTCAACCCCGTCTTTTCCAACCAGCAGGAAACACCCCGCAGACACCAGGCATGCGCGATTCCTCTTTAATCAAGACCCCAGTCCCCCAGTCTAGTCACTGGAATCTATCCAGAGTTTGCTACTCATTTTAGACGGCTCCTGAAGACCGTCTGCTTGCTGGGTCCCTTGCCCTGCTCCGAAGGCTGGTTTCGTTTCTGGTGGTTAGAAAATGGGCCTACTTAAAGAGGGGAAACTGAGCACCTATCTCCAATGCCCACGTAAGGCCCTTCCCTGAGGCCCCTCTCTTCTCATCTGCCCTGAAGCAATGAGACCGAGAACAAGATGCCCGGGCGGTCTGCCGGCCAGGCAGCACCAACCAGAATCGTTCAGTCCCTAAGGAGACCACACTTCCAGGCGCCATGCCCACCCACCTCTAAATGCCGCTGGGCCCAGCAGGGGGAGAATGGAGGAGAGGATGGCAGGTCTGCGCCGGGCGGCAAGGCAGCCTGTGGTCACTGACTGACTATGCCTGGACTCCTGACAGAGACGGGCAGGCAGGCGCCGGGGTGCAGGATGAAGAAATAATGAGCTCAAGGCACACGGGGAAGGCGACAGCGAGCCTCGGACTATGAAGTCTGTGGGCTGGAGGGGACTCTGCTGCCGGAGCCGCATGTGAGGAGGGCCGGGCACTCACTCTGCTTTTTGTAATAGTCTTCCCAGGCCTCGCTGCAGCTGGGCCGGCTGCTCTGCGGCTGGCTCTGCTGGCCTGTGCGAAGAACACAAAAGCAGTCAGGCCTTCCGGCTCCTCCGCCTCGGCCCCGGCCTGCCGACTGCGGGCCCTGCCCTGCACTCCTCCACCTCACTCCTGGCCACACACGGCTCCACAGCCCTGCCTGGGAAGGAGGTGGCAGCTGGCAGGGCTGGGAGGAGGGGTGTAACTAAGATCTCTGTAAGGGTAGGGCTGGGCAGACGGGCGGTTCCTCACAAGACAACTAGCAAGACTAGCCTGATCCCCTTCAGATGGAGACTCGAGCTGTGGATCCACAGAGGTGGGGGCTCAAGGGCCACAGCCACTGCTGTTCTGGGGCTCCCCAATCAGCCTCCCAAAGGACAGAGACTCCAGGGGCTGCTGACCACGCTCTCACCTGGCCCTCTGCTCAAGGGCTGGGGGCTGTGCCTCTGGACCAGTGGAAGTAGAGGGGCCACTTGGTGCAGGGGTGGGCAGTACCAGCGGGCTCCTGGACCCTGCCCGGCCTCAGGCCATGCTGGGGTGGGGGAGAGGGAAAGGGGATGCACGTGTCGGGGTGGTCCTGCCCTTCTCTTCCTTGCAGGACCTGGGTTCACCTGCTAGGCTGTGTGGGCAGTGAAGACTGGGGGAGGCGGAGAAACAGCTGGCATGGGGGAACAGAGCCTCAGCACCCTGCCAGGAATAAGAGCGGTTTCAAAGACTTGACCACAGCAGTGAGTCAGAGTGAGGACCTTTTCTCCTGCCCAGCTTGGGGCTGGCTCAAGTGTTCACCTGTCAAGGCTCACAAAAGACCCCCTCACTATCCTGTCTCCTGTGAGGACTACAGCCTGAAGCAGGCAGGAAGGACGAGCCACTGCAGACAGCGCACAGCCAAACGCTTTCTCCGCTAGTCCACTAACCGCGGGCTGAGGAGGAGCGTGGGAAGAAGCGCGCAGGGGGGTCAGGAGCGAAGGAGACGCCCCACTTCCTCCCACAGGGGCAGGACGAGGGAGTGACAGGCAGCAAACACTCTTCCCTGAGGCACAGAGGACGCCAGCAAGCAGGACTGCTGCCAAACACTATTCTACCAACTCAAACCAGTTCTCAGCCACAAAGCCCCTAAACAAACCAATGAGCCAAGCTCAACCACCTGAGGTGAAGCCTGCCTGACTGCGGCAGGACCTCCGGCGGCTCCTGTGCGCCCCCTTCCTCTTCCCACAGGCCTTTGCCAGCTCCAAAGCTGGCAAAGCTGGCAGCACCCCCTTCAGGGAGCCCTTTCCTCCAAAGGCCTCCCAGGCCCCAGTGTCTCCAGAGTCCATCCTGGAGGATTCCCTCAGACGAGAACAGCACCCAAAGGCCCTGGCACCATGAGCGCAGCTCGCACCAAGAGGTCAGAGGAGACGAAGCAGGGCCGGACCCCATGGAGAAGCAAGCAGAGGGCAAGGGAACGGTGGGATCTGGGTGGTGTGCAGGTGCTCACTGTGGAGCGTTCGAGGATGCCTGAAACGTTTCGTAAGAAAATACCGGGGAAAAAGGGAAGGAACACAACTCTCCAATTTCAGAGCATGCAAGTGCTTCAGAATTCACTCCCAAGCCCTTCCTTTTACCCGTGACAAGTGGAGCCCCAGAGAAGGCGGCGTGTGCCTAAGGCCACACAGCACTGGCCTCAGGACTCTGTGGAAGGCTGAGTGGCAGAACCCCAGAAAGGGGGCTCAGGCCCTCTGAGCCAGGCTGTGAGGCAGGGCCTGTAGCCTGGGTGCTGTGAAAACCCGCAGACACTGAAGAAGGCTCTCCAGACACAGACGGAAACTCAGATGGGTCAAGAGAACCTGGCTGGTACTAAGGTAAGGGTTCTGCTGTGCTTTTGTGGAGGCCATGCCAGAGCGGCCAGACCAGCTCTAAAACCCAATGGTGGCTCCTAAAGTTGGTGTGGGGAGAGTGGGCAGTGGCTCGGATTCCCACCAGAACTTTCTCCTTCACAACCAGCTTCCCTGGAGAGGCGGCATGCAGCAGAGGTCACTCCCTAACTGTCTGCTTCTGAAAAGGTCAGGAGATGGAAGCCCGAGAGGGGAGAGAAAGGCAGCCGCCCAAAGTCGGGGGAGGGAACTAGGGGGCCAGCAGCCGGGCCCTTCTCCACCAGAAGAGGAGGGGCAGAACCTGGCTCAACCCATACCCACGGCCCACCCATGTGTGGGGAACAAGAGTGCCAGAGGCCCAGAGCTCTGAGGAGGACAGGTGGGCTGAGAGCCAGCCCAGAGTCCCCAGCCCGCCTGAGGTTTGTGCAGTTTCCCTCACAAACATGGGGCCTTTCTCTGAGCATGTGCACCCCCCAGTATAGGCTGCGGGCGGCCCCAAGCTCCACCCGGGGGGCTCCTTGTCATTTGGGAGGGGCATCCTGGGCCTGCCGAGTTGGAGTGAGGGTGTTTCAGCCCCCTGACTTCTGTGGGCCCCAGCCTTTCTGGAGGGCATGCACTACCCTGCACTCCCCACCCCGAGTCACTTACTTGGGACCTGCTGTGTGGGCTGCTGCCACGCCTGGTAGGTGCTGCCCCAGCCCTGGGTCAGAAAGGCCGGAGGACCACTGTGGATGACAAGAGAGTCACTCATTCCTGTGGGTGTCTCCCTCTTCACCGCTCACCTCCCTCACCCCAGCCAGGCATCACCGGACCCTTGCCTGTAGGCAGTGGCCAAGTGGTGACCCTAGTCCCGTCTGCCCCCAGCTGAGTCACAGCAGGTCACCTACCTCACGGGGGTGCTGTGGGGGTTCCCGTTCACCTTGGCAGCCATGTTTGGGAAGCACCCAGAGCTCCTTGGAGGAAACGTGCTGGGAAAAGGTGAAAGAAACACAACGCAACTGAGCGCCCCCCAACGCAGGGCTCGGCCCCTCCCCCCAGCCCCAGGGCACTGAGCTCTCCTCCAGGGGGCGGTGGGACGGGAAGACCCTCTGTCTTCTGGGAGGTTCCCACCCCATTGCTGAAGTCAGTGAGTGACAGGCTGGAGGGACCACTGGTGAGAGGAAAAGAAACGAGTCCTGCCCACACCCAGAACTTCAGGCCCTGGCTAGCCCTCCCTAGAAGGAGCTGGAAAGGAGGACAGTGGATCTCTTGGGAGCAAGTGAATTCCCCCAGGCAAGGCTGATGCGAAAGACTCACTTTTGATGAGGCGGGGCAGGAGGCTGGCTGAAGGGACTCTGTGCGAAGGCTCCAGGTGCCCCAACACTGGTCCCCTGTGGAGGCACAGAGGGAGCTCTCACCCGCTGTTGGCTGCACAACTCTGCCCTCTGCCCAGGCCCACCCCAAGACAAACCCCAGCTTTTGGGGGGCTGGAGTTGAGTGAACTAAGGGCACCTGTGCACTCACACTAGCCTTCCTTCCCACAGCAGGCTGCATTTGCAGAGATGGCTCCTGCCCTCCAGTGACAAATACCACCACACAGCTAATGCTGGCACCACCACAGTTGCCCGGGCATATCACCCTGGGGGTAGGGACCAACCTGCTTGACTCTCCCGTCAACTTAGGCTGGCCCAAGGCTCTTTCTGCCATTCTACGTCCCCACTGAGGTGAGCAGTGGCCCATCTGTTCTCCATCAACACTCCCTCTCTTTATCTGCCTCGAGGTGCCTGAAACTAAAGCCAGAGTCAATGAAAGCTGCCTGCTGGGCTGGCCGCCAGGGCGATGCCAGCAGAGTCCCGGGGCAGTGCTGGGGGGAGGCTGCTGCCCCAGCCGCTCATCTAAGCCTGCAGGGGACAGCTCTGGGGTCTGGGCTGCTGTGGCCTTGGTGCACCCTGCCAGGATTCCTTCCTTGCTTCTGGGCCTGGCTCTGGCACTCCCTGGGTTGCCGACCCTCCCCCTTGGCAAAGCAGGGGGGTGCTGCCCTCATGTGATGTGAGAACCAACAGGCACAAGCACAAGGTTGCGGGAAAAGCTGGTACCTTGGACATCCAAAAGAAAACCGCTATGATTAAGCCGGTGGGGGAAGGACCTGGTACGTACGCCAACTTTCTCATCTATGAGCTGCCTGGCCACCTCGATCTGCTGGGGAACCCCCCTGATGGTGAATCTCCGCAGGTTGGGGTCGCTGTTGGGAGGGGGGTTCCTCTGGAGCTCCACATGTGCCCCTGACTGCTGGTTGATGCTTTTGATGTTCTCGCCCCCTGCAGACAGCACAACACAGACAGAAGAGTAAGCAGCTGCTGTGGCAGCCCCTGAGGCTGTGGGACACTTCACTCCAGAGCAGGACACTCGCCCTGACAGTAGAGAACTACTCTCTATTTACTCTAAAGTGGTTCTAACAAAACCAGGGCTCTCTCACTTGCAAAACTAGCTGTTTGGAGTGAAGCTGGACTTTTTCTAAAAGCCAAGCTGAGGCCACAGAAGCCATGTGGCACCTCCATGTGGATGCTCCGGTGTGAGCTGAGGCCTGTGGGTCCACATCACGGTGCTCACCCCTGGGAGCCAGCTGTGGGGCTCCCGCCCAGCTGGGAACAGCACTGCCCTGCTTAGCACAAGAACGGTGACCCAAGGGCCCCTCCATGGCACAACTGGGGTCTTGAGCCTGGCTGTGGGCAACTTTTTCCACAGGCCAAATAGATGACCACAGGAGCCGTGCCTGGAGCCCACTTGGGCCGTTAGTATCCCACCCCTCTTAAGACTCTGCCTCCTCCAAGGGGTGATGGGTCTAGACAGGCAATGCAAGGATGGGGTGGGGGTCAAAGAGGCCTGGGTGGAGCAAAGCTAATGAAAACGTAGTCGGTCTCTTTCAAAAACCTATGAGAGTCTCAGTCTCTTCACGAAATGTGCATAATAAAGGCTCCAGCAGCTGCCAGCGGCTGGACTGGCCGGACTCTTCCTCTGAATAACCTGCGGGTCTGCTCTGCTCAACTCCACGGGGGATAGGGGTTTGTTAGGAGGAGCCTGCATACAAGGATAACTTGGAGCAGAGTTTGACAAAAGTGGAGAAAGAGGCAATCCGTTCCAAAGCTGGTAAAGGGCAGCAGTGAGCCGCAATGACCAAAAGCAAAGACCAGGTGCCAGTGTCAGCCACTCCTCCCTGCCCAGTCAAAACAGACCCTAAATGCCAAGCACCACCTCCCCGAGACACCGTCCACAACCATCCAAACACTCCAACCTTCCCTCCACCCACTGCCAGAAAAGCCCCGCCTCAACAACCTATCAGGCCAGGCGGGAGGGGAGGCTAAGGGCAGACATCAGCTGCCTCTTGGCAGGACTCTACAGGGGTCAAGGAGTGAAAAAGGAGACCCGGGCAGGTGGTCCTTCCTGATGGTAGCGGGAGCAGCCCGTATAAGGGAGGAAAGACGCCAAGAGACCTGGCATGCAGATAAGGTCACATGCAGAAGAGGTCAGCTAAGTTTAGGGTGGTTTCAAATAAAAAAAAAAAATCAACAAAACCAAATGTTGTGCCTGTGATTTCCATAAAGTCCTGCTGAGTTTTGGAGAAGCGTCCCTACATTATCCACCATGGCCGTACCCGCCTCTTCCTGGGGGCACACCAGGCCAATGCCCACAGCTCTGATTTGCCTCTGGGCCAGTGTGAGCTCTTCCTGGGGAATCTTTACTTCTGCCCTTTACTCAGAAGCCATGGATTTTATCTTCTTTGCACCATGAAAAGCGGGCTCCTAGGCAATGGTTTTTGGAGAGCAATAAAGACTGGGAAGTTGGCCAAGCACGGTGGTAATCCCAGCACTTTGGAAGGCCAAGACGGGCGAATCACCTGAGGTCAGGAGTTTGAGACCAGCCTGGCCAACATGGAGAAACCCTGTCTCTACTTAAAATACAAAAGTAGCCGGGCATGGTGCCGCCTGCCTGTAATCCCAGCTACTCAGGAGGCTGAGGCAGGAGAATCGCTTCAACCCGGGTGGCGGAGGTTGCATTGAACTAAGATAGTGCCAGCCTGGGCAACAAGAGCAAAACTCCGTCTCCAAAAAAAAAAAAATAGAGACTAAAACGGAGACCATTTTCACAGGC
Source organism: Cacajao melanocephalus (assembly GCA_963573385.1). NCBI lineage: Eukaryota > Metazoa > Chordata > Mammalia > Primates > Pitheciidae > Cacajao > Cacajao melanocephalus. The sequence goes on along the minus strand of CAUYLG010051128.1, from coordinate 4,129 downwards.
ACACCTAAGACTCGAGGGAATCCTACCAGCCTCCAGCCAGATTTGCTTGGTCTGGAGGCAAAAGCACACGGGCGCAAGTGTCTGAGATTGAGAGCCCTGGGGTCCCCAGACAGTGGAGGCTCGGCCCTCACTGCTGGGCCCTGGGACCCTCATCCCCAGGCCTCAGGAGCATGCTAATAAGGTGAGGAGGCACCACAAAACCTCTTGGGGCCAGAAGGAGTTAATTTAAGTTCATCTTCCTTCAAAATGAGGTCACTAACTTGGCACATGGTGGCTGTCTATAGACTCATTCAGCAGTCTGCTCCATTCTTCTACCTGACGATGGGCAGAAGCGCCCCACCAGTGGCCCCCCGGCTGGATGTGAAATCGTAAAGCAATTAATCAAACCTGCTAAAAGGCCTGGCTGACAAGAGCAGGCTGGCTGCGCTATCTGTCAATGTTGCCGTTTATCATGGAAATCCAGCAGGGGCCAGGGAGGCTCCGTGTCTCTCCAGGCCAGAGGCCAAGGAAAGCTGGGCCTGACTGTGTGGGGCTCCTTTCTCCCTTCCCCAGGCGCCTATCTCAAGGAAAACAGATGCCTCGCACGGGCCCCGAGGGTGTGTGTGTGTGTGTGTGTGTGTGACATAGAAAGACCCTCCCACATCTGAGACATTTATTGGAGCTTTAGGCTGCTACTCAAGCATGGGACACAGTATCCGCGACTGCTTCGTTCTCGTCACTGTTTTCTAGGAATCACTCAGGATGACTTTGTGGAGAACAAACTACGAGGGGCTCTCCGTCACACCAAGGGCTCACTATGAGGACCTGTCATGGCGAGGCAACGACGCTTGGTCAGGGTGTAGAGACACAAGCAAATGAAAACTTCGCTGACAAAATGATTTGCAGAAGGCCAAGAAAGCCAGATAGCTAATCCTCAACCTACAGGGATCAACTAGCTGCAGTCTCACAGCAGTCAGGCTGGTGGCCTGCACAGTGTGCGACTTCTGGCAGCCTCTGGCGCAGCCTGCAATATCCCCGAAACACACATCAGCCCATATACCTGCCAGCAAAAGAACACAAACCCATATTGTTCCTACCAGCTCTGAATGGTTCATCATCTAAAAGACAACATGGTTTCTTGCATTTTGCAAGAGCATAAAACCCAGTGTCCGTGAGCAGGGACAAGGACAGCTCCTGGGAGGTGAGTGTGGGGGCGCTCCCGCCCTGCCCAGCTCTGGAGGTCTCTGCTGGTGAAGCATCCCCAAGTCCTGCCTATGAAATACAAGCACCCCTCAAGCAGCTAAGGGGTATTTGGTGATCAAAGAAATCCGAGAAACTCTGGAGAGAAGACTATTTTCTCCACAGGCTGTCAAATACTTAACAAAGGCAAATACGAAACCCAGCGACGACGGGAGTCCCCCGCTGACATCGAGGCCTGGCTCAAAACCCCACGGAGGCCGAGCTCTGCTGTGCTGGGGAAGGGACTCACAGCCTCGGCCCTGGTCTCAGCAGCCTTTCTGGGTCCCAAGGCTGACCAAGATGAGCTGCTGCCAATAGCTGAGAAATATGTCGGTTCTCTCTCCTGTTTCTCAGTGAAGGCTCGGAAGGCGCTACAGTAGCCATGAATGAGGGTTTCTTCCTAATGTTGCCAAAATGCCTAGAAACAACTAACAAATCAATGTTTACTTGCTCCACAGAGTGGCCGTGATAAAAAAAAAAAACGGTTCTTATCCTTTTATCCTGTAGAAAGGATAAAAAGCATTCTCCCATGTTGTGCGGACCAAGACCAAATACTCAAATCTGGTAAGGGAGAGAAGTGACACACTGTGGAGAAGGAATTTTCACCAAGGACATGATCTTAATTGTCCCTCTAAGTTCCATGGAGGTGAGTTAATTACCAGTCGATTGACAAAGGCCCCCATCTTGTGCGGGGTATCTTTTCACCACCCTAAGCTGCCTCAACAGGCGGGGGTTTACTGTTGTCTCTCCATACTCACAGGGGAAAAGTCAGTTTGCTCCTCACAACAGGTCCATCAGCAGCCTCAGAGAACCACGCCAAGCAGGCTTTTGGCAGAAGGTAGCTACTGCCCCCAGACCGGGCAGCCCCAGCCTGTGGCTGCAAAGGGACTTCCCCGCAGGTTCAGGAGGGCCATGTGACCTGCCTTCCCTCGAGCCAAACAGCTGGAGAGGGGTGTGAAACCCCAGCTGCCTCTTACCTTTGCCTATGACGAGGCCACATTTATCGGCTGGCACCGTGTATGTTATCTCCTGGATGCCACCAGGGGCTCCCACGCTCCAGTCGCCACGGCCACGACCTCTTCCTCTGGCTACTGCCAGGCCTCCAAAGCCGTCTCTTTCCTAGAACGATCACAGGGCTCTAGTGACTGCCACTGCCACAGCACCACTGCTCCTCTTCTCCAGGGAGGAGGTGAAGTGACAGGATGTAATCAATGCCACTCATTAGAACCTAGCACCTTTCCACACTTCCGATTCTGAAGGGCTCTTTCCAACCAGAATTAACACCAATCACAGGTGCATCTGGGGAGGACACGTGCAGATGCATGCACGTGGTTACGAGAACGGCTCAAATGTACCCAACAAAAATAGGCAGGCAGATACAAACTCCAAGGCTGAAGCCCAGCGGCCTTTCCCTGGAGCTTTCCTCACTGGAATCAAGAGCTGGTTTTTCCCTTGCAGCTGAGGCCGCTCTTTCCTGCGGTGGACACATGCTGGGCCTATGGGAAGCCAGGTGCACACAGTCTGCTGACTCTCCCCAACCTGGCACTGCTGTGAGTCACGACACCTGGCACTCCAATCAGCAAGGAGGAGGAATGGATTTTATCCTTGGTGGTTGTGCTCTCAACCAGCAACAGCAACAGATTCAAGAGTGAGCATTCGGGGCTACTGTGGAAGGGAGAGACAGAGGGAACCAGCCAGGGCCTCCTCTCCATGGGAGAAGTCTCTGAATCATTCTCCCACTGTTCACCCAGAGCACAGAAAAACCTAAATCTAACAACTGGCAGAGGAAGAGTCCTTTCATTCAGAAGGCAACAAGTCTCATTCCAGCTGCTGTCCTCTGAGTCATTTTGGAGCTGCAGTATTTAAACTCTTTTAAATGTTGAGGGTGAATCTGTCAAGCTAAGAGCTATTTTGTGGAAGGGAGAAGCTGCACAGACTTTCAACACATTAAGAAATTTTGGCAAAACCTGCTCATGTTGACTAAGAGTCAACTGAACATTTACCCAGAATCTAAACCAGCAGAAAGCTGAGGTAATTGGAGTGCTTTTCCCCCACATTCTGCTTTTGTGAGAGACAACTGCCAAGTAAACAAGGCAATTTTAGGAATTTATGTTCACACATGCACACGAGCGCACAGCTAACTTTCTGGGCATGCCACAGATCTAGGATGAGGTTCTCTCCCAAACATCTCAGCCTCTGCAGCTCAAGGTTCATAAACTTTTTTTTTTTGAGATGAAGTTTTGCTCTTGTTGCCCAGGCTGGAATGCAATGGCGGGATCTTCGCTCACTGCAACCTCCGCCTCCTGGGATTCTGGCTCACTGCAACCTCCGCCTCCTGGGTTCAAGCAATTCTCCTGCCTCAGCTTTCTGAGTAGCTGGGATTACAGGCATGCGCCACCACACCCGGCTAATTCTGTATTTTTAGTAGAGATGGGGTTTCACCATGTTGATCTCCAACTCTTGAACTCAGGTGATTCACTCGCCTTGGCCTCCCAAAAGTGCTGGGATTATAGCTGTGGGCCACCATATCCAGTTAATTTTCTATTTTTAGTAGGGATGGGGTTTCGCCAAGTTGGTCGGGCTGGTCTTGAACTCCTGACCTCAGGAGATCCGCTTGCCTTGGCCTCCCAAAATGCTGGGATTACAGGTGTAAGCCACCACACCTGGCCAAGGTTCATAAACTCTCACAAAAAAGGATGTTACGGATCGTTTAGAGCAGGGGTGCCCAATCTTTTGGCTTCCCTGGGCCACGCTGGAAGAAGAATTGTCTTGGGCAATCCCATAAAATACACTAACACTAATGATAGCTGATGAACAAAAAAAAAAAAAAAAAAAAAAAAAACCCTAAAAAAGATATTATAAATTTTTAAGAATGTTTGTGTTTGGGTTTGTTCTATTTCTTTAGTTGGGA
>CAUYLG010051127.1:0-28588 GCA_963573385.1 Cacajao melanocephalus | reverse complement strand
TTGTTAAGCACAATTATTGGCATAAAAGAGGTTTTTAATACCCGTTTTTAGACTGCATTCTAGCCTGGGCAATAGAACAAGAATCCCGTTCTCTCTTCCTCTTTCTCTTCCTCTTTCTTTCTCTCTTACATTCTTTTTTTTCTTTCTTTCACTCACTTTCTTTCCTCTCTTTTTCTTTCTTTAAAAAAAAAAAACCAGAATAAGTTTATATGGGACCATTAAAATCATTGGCCAAATAATCATGATGGTTCCTGGAGCCCTAGGCCATCAGAAACCCCTATAAAGTCCTCTCTACTGACAGCAGGGCATAAAACCATCATCAAACACAAACATTGAACCTTTTCCTGGTCACAGATACATGCTTTACTCAACGGCCAAGGTCAGTCACTTCTTGCGTACATGAACACTCCCCGGCCTGGCCCGCCCCAGCTGACAAACACTTCCACACATATCCAAGGAGAATGGGAGAGGGACCAAAAAGCTCTTAGGAATTCAGTGTCACCTTACAGGTATCACCACAAATGGAGAAGAGCAGGAACCCAGAAAGGCAAAACAAAACAGCCGGATAATCAAGAAAGTATCCTCGTATGTACACACACACCAACTCAACAGTTTAACTTCCCTAATAATGTTTTACTCCGATTAATAATTAAATGGCCTGTGTACTTTGAATAGAAGCCAACTACTTCTCAGCAAGGAGAAGCGGTAGAGAAGCATATCAACGAGGTCAGCCTGGGATGAAAATGAGCCAGTCCACCATGCAGAAAGCTTCTTGCATTCATTCCCTATATCTTCTTAACATTTTTAACTCAAATTTGCTTAACTCAAAATTTTAAGTCAAAATTTTAGAGATTAGAGATGAAGTATGGAGAAAAGTTCACTTTACCAACTTTGGTCTATTCCAGTTAATTCAGTCATTGTTCTTATCACATAGAATAGAAGCAATAGTTTAACCCTGAAGCCTGAGCTAAACTCTATTGGTTGTGTTTGGAAGACAGCTCTCCTTGGCTTTGTGGGCTAACCCTCATGTGTCCTCTCTCTTCCCCTTATGGATACCATGTCATCCCTCTGAACATAGTATATATTCCCCATGATTCATTGTGGCCAGGAATTTAATTACTGACCACAAATTATGCGGGAATTGCCTTCCAGGGAACTGGGAAAATGAGTGTGATTGTAGGAAAAAATAATCTATTATAGATTTCTTTAAAAATAATGTCAGATGTTAATCTTGTATAAGGGAAGAGAGGGAAAGATTAAGTTAGAATTGGCAGAAGGTCTGAGGGATCTCAACTAGTGCTCAGGTAAGGAGGGTGGGAAAGAGGGAAAGGAGAATGTGAAGGGAGAAGGCATATTTGGACAAAAGGCACGTGCCACATGGAATCATCCTTCCCAGATCATAGGAGGGCAGGTGCTTCCCAGGAGGGCACCATGTCACTCTCCAGGTACTCACTGGGCATGGAAGCAGGTGCCTGCCCGTGCCTGCCTCTTCCCCACTCTCCTTCTCTTTCTTCCTTCTTCTCTCCCTGCCTCCTTTCCTTCCATCCGCTTTTATTGACCACCTGTGTGTTAGGTGTTGTGGAGGTGGTGGAAATATAAAAATAACAGACAAGTCTCTAATGTCCAGTCATTAAGCAGTAAAGCTAGTAACCAACCAGTTCAGCAAAACAACTATACAAGCATATCACAGGGCCTGTGTTAATAAATGTGGCAGGGCCCCGTGTGCCTCAGCAGAGGCGGTGGCCATTTCCACCTGGCAGTCAACAGTTGATTTCAGTAACAATGTTGTTCTCAAAATTTCCCCACACTACAGCTGTAGAATAAAAAAGAACAGAGACATGACAACCAAATGCAATGTGAGAATTTTGATTGGATCTTGTTTGAAAAAAACATCTGTTAGAGTGGTATAATGAACTTCAGAGACCCAGAAGAGGGAGGACAAGAGGGGTATGGGATAAAAAACTACATATTGGGTACAAGGTACATTACTTGGGTGATGGGTGCGTGAAAATCTCAGACGTCACCACTATACAATTCATCCATGTAACCAAAAACCCATTTGTACCCCAAAAGCTACTGACATTTTTTAAAACACACACACACACACACACACACCTGTTAGAAGACATATTGAGAAACATTTTGGAAAATTTTATATGACTTAGGAATTGGGAACCAGGAGACATTAGGTAATTATCATTAATTTTCTTAAGTGTAGTAAAGTCACTGTGAGTATATAGGAGGATGTCCTTATTTTCAAGAGATGTGTGTTGAAGTATTTAGGGGTGATGTCTGTGTCTTACATTGAAAGAGTTTAGGAAAAATATATATTTGGTAAAATGTATACAACTGTAGATTCTAGATTAGGGATTTCAGTGTCAAATTGTACTATTCTTTCAACTTTTCTACACATTTGAAATTTTTAAAATAAAAAATGTGAATAAAAAATTATCTCCACTTGCTAGCTATTGTAATAAGGCCCTTCGTAGAGTAAAGCCTTCTGATGTGTCAATTAGCTAATAAATAATCATAACTAACATTTATCATGTGCCAGGCAATGCTGAGAGCTAACATGCATTAACTGCATTATGAGCTTTGCTTTACAGAGGGAAACCGAGGCTTGGCAAGTTCTTACCCAGAGACGCACAGATAGTAACAGTCAAGCCCAGATCCCAGCCTGGCTTTGATTTAGTTCTAAACTACCCACTCTTAACTGCCACCCTCTACTGACAGCCTCCCAGAAAAAACCCTGACATGCAATGTCTGGGTGAAGTAATGGTAACAGGAATCATGGCCATGAAGGGCAATCTGTCAACTTGTGCGTGCAAACAACCATTCTAAGAGCCTTTCTTGCTTTGATAGGGAGAAAAAAAGCTTCAGGGGCTGGCAGAGGAGAAGAGGCCATCAGTGAGTGGGGAAAGGGCACGGAAAGAGGAAGTGGGGAAGGGAAAAGGCCTCACCTTACGGACCTGAAGTTTTGTGGGGTGAAATTAAAGCTGTAAAGCAGGTATTTTTGACTGGAGCAGCAGACAAATGCTTTCTGTTTAGTAGAAAAGTTACTGCAATCAGTGCTGCTCCACATCACTAATGAAGGCTGAAAAAAATCCCAGCTGAAAGGTATAATGGTGCTTTCTTCCAGAGGGTTGCTTAAGCAAGGTCTCATTGTGCCTGAAGTCTGTATTACTGACTGGCCATTCAGGACGTGCAATGTGATTTAAGAGAGCAGGGCTGGGCTGCATTGAGTCAGCTATACCCTCTTACTCAGTGCCCTGTAGGACAGGGCCAGAGAGAGTGGAGGGCAGGGTGTGCCCGGCCAATTGGCCTCTATAGGAATTTCAACCATGACCTCCACCTTATTTGCTCTCTGCTCCAGTCTCCTGAGTAACCAGCCAGTGCACGGCACAGCTCGAGTTCCACAGCCAGCCTGGCAGGGCCACCATGTGATAGTCCGGGGTCAAGCTGTATTTTGCTTTTGGTGTAGAAAATGCAAGAACTGGAGAAATCATGTAACAAGTCAGGAGGAGGTAAACATTCCAAGCACCAGCCTTCCCCAGTTCACAACAAAAGCCACTCCTTCAGTGCCCTTTTCTTACAGAGCAGCTTTTCCTGTGAGGAGAGCGTTATAACATCCTGGCTTAGGGGGCTGTTTTGAGTTGTTGGGATTAACCATCTAGGCAGTGGGTGAAGGGTCCTGTTATGCAGAATGTGGGGACTGCCTCTGAGATGTTTTTCTTTTTAAAACAAACACAATTGTACCAGCTGATCTCAGTACACATTTCTAGAAAATTCGCAGCCTGTGACATCACAGACCTTCCCTTCAGCCTTGGACCAGCAGCAACACACTCTGAAGCAGGTCTCAGAAGACAAAAAGCTAAAATAATCCACGTTTCCTGCTACACAGAATCCACTCTGAAAGGAAAAGGAAATTTTACCCGAACTTCAGAAAGCTACAGAAATGATACCCATTTTCACAATCCCAGAAGGAAAGCTGCATCTGAGGGGAATAAAAACAGAGCAATGGAAGAGTCTTTGTTAAAATAAACGGCTTTCACAGGGTATTTTCTTTAAGGGTCGCTCTTGCTTCAAATAGTACTCCTGCCTCCATCCATACCACACAGCTGTGGGCATCCTGTGAGCTGCTGCCATGTCCTTGCCTAAAAGCCTCAGCGCCCCCACCTGCAACCAACTCACCCGCCCCACAACTGGTCCCCCTTTCTCTGGCCTCTGGAGCAATAAGACCCCCTTCTCCCAGTGAGGGATCTTTCTGAAAGGTAAGCATGAACCCACTCCTCTCTTGCTCAAAAATAGTGGCCTGCTCTCGATCTCCTACAGGATAGAAAGGCACATTTTGGCGGGCACGCCTGTAATCCCAGCACTTTGGGAGGCCAAGGCAGGCGGATCACCTGAAGTCAGGAGTTGAAGACCAGCCTGGCCAACATGGTGAAATCTCGTCCTTACTAAAAGTACAAAAATTGGCCAGGCACAGTGGCTCATGCCTGTAATCCCAGCACTTTGGGAGGCCAAGGTGGGTGGATCACGAGGTCAGGAGATGGAGACCATCCTGGCCAACATGGTGAGACCCCATCTCTACTAACAATACAAAAATTAGCCAGGTGTGGTGGCAGGCACCTGTAGTCCCAGCTACCGGGGAGGCTGAGGCAGGAGAATCACTCGAACCAGGGAGGCGGAGTTTGCAGTGAGCCAAGATTGTGCCACTGCACTCCAATCTGGTGACAGAGCAATACTTTTTCTCAAAAAAAAAAAAAAAAAAAATTAGCCAGGAGTGGTGGTGTGCACCTGTAATCCCAGCTACTCGGGATGCTCAGGCAGGAGAATCACTTGGACCCAGGAGTCAGAGGTTGTAGTGAGCTGAGAACATGCCATTGCACTCCAGCCTGGGTGACACAGTGAGACTCCATCTCAAAAAAAAAAAAAAAAAAGAATTATACACCTTATTTGGCACCTGGGCATGGGCATCGGCAGCCTTCCTCCCAGTCACACAGACTCTGAATGCTCACGCTGTCTTTCCTGTGTGACATCTACCTGTGCCTTTGCACTCACTGTCCCCTGTGTTTAAAATGCTCTTCCACCAAGTCCACAGAGAAAAAGTAGGCTTCAAGACTTAGCCCAAATGCCACCTCCTCAGTGGAGCCCTCCAGAAGTTTCTTTCTCTCTCTCTCTGTCTCTCCACACACACCCTGCTCACCTCCCCAGCCACATAGGTATCACTCCTTTTTTTCAGGGCTCTGCTCTGTTCTCTGTTCACAGGTCTACCTCCCACACTAGTCTGTGAGCACTCCCTTGGGGACAGAGCCCATGAAGTGCTCATCTTTGTGTTCCCAGTTCTTAGCACAGTGCCTGGCACCCAGTAGGTGCTTCATAGTCTAAATCCCCCAACCAGCAAGGCCAAATTCTGCATTTTCCAAGTTATCCTCAACACTCCATAGGGAAGAGTTCTGCTACCACACAACAATGTATTCTATATTGCCTATAAATTATTACATTTCTCTCTTCCTGGAGATATACACACACACACACACATATATACACATACATACACACACACGTATGTATGTGTATATATATATAGTATACTCTAGGATGTAGGCTGGGCACAGTGGCTCATGCCTATATTCCTAACACTTAGAGAGGCCATGGCAGGAGGATCACTGGAGCCCAGGACTTCAAGACCAGCTTGGATGACATAGCGACACCTGCCTCAACAAAACATTTCTTAAAAATTAGCTGGGTGCAGTGGTGTGCACCTATAGTCTCAAATACTTGAGAGGCTAAGGTGGGAGGATCGTGTAAGCCCAGGAGCTTGAGGCTTCAGTGAACCACGATTGTGCCACTGCACTCCAGCCTGGGTGACAGAACAAAACCCTGCCTCTGAAAAAATTTTCTAATTATCAAATTTTTAAAATTTTGTCCTACTAAACTATAATATGCTTTAGGGAAGTCACTTTTTAAATTCTCTCCCACCCTTCCATCAATCCTTGGTTGTTGTTTAGGATTAATTAATGTTGATTAACTAATTTGTTGACTGACCCTTTAAGATACCAACATCAATTGTTTTAAAATCTCTTAGTATGTTAGCCTAAAGACTAATTCCATTTGTCCCTCATACAGAAGCCTGGAGTTTCCTTAAGGTTTAGGTTGTATATTCAGAAGTTGCGGGAATGCAGTGGCCTAACAGGATAAAAAGTCCTGGCACTGTGCCTGGCCACCTTCCTTGTTGTCTGTCCTCTTGCTTGGCCTCTTCTCAGGCTAGGCTCTGCTCTCCCTTCCCAGAGCCAAAGGATTCAGAGGCCACCCAAGATTTACACATCGAATTCCTCTCCAATTTTCTTGCCATCAACCTTATGGAGTCTGGCTCTCTGCTGTTGCAGTAATTTTTTTTTTTTTTTTGAGACTGAGTCTTGCTCTATTGCCCAGGCTGGAGTATAATCGCGCAATCTCAGCTCACTGCAATCTCCACCTCCTGGGTTCAAGCGATTCTCCTGCCTCAGCCTCCTGAGTAGCTGGGATTACAGGCGCATACCACCACACCTGGCTAATTTTTGTATTTTTAGTGGAGACAGGGTTTTGCCATGTTGACGAGCGTGTTGCAGTAATATTGATCCTTCATCAACAGGACCTGCAGCTCTCTAACCTGCCATGGTTCAGTGGCTCTAAAGGGGAAAATTAATACACATTGCTTCTTCCAAAGTGACCTTGGAGAAACTCCCCCCACCCACCACCCCACCACCCCACCACCCACCCCTGTTGTCACTACTTCAGAAATTCTAAGATGAGATTGGGGAAGATGAAGGATAAGTGAAAAATTCTCCCTTGGCTTCCACCTGCCAGTTGTTATCACCAGCTACTGGAAGAGTCTAGTTGCCTAGAAGACCTTCAGCTGGGATGGTGGTATTCTTTCTTTTTTTTTTGAGACAGAGTTTTCCTCTGTCACCCAGGCTGGAGTGCAGTGGCATGATCTCAGCTCACTGAAACCTCTGCCTCCCAGGTTCAAGCGATTCTCCTGCCTCAGCCTCCTGAATAGCTGGGATTATAGGCACATGCTACCACTCCTGGCTAATTTTTGTATTTTTAGTAGAGACGGAGTTATATCATTTTGGTCAGGTTGGTCCCGAACTCCTGACCGTATGATCCACCCACCTGGGCCTTCCAGAGTGTTGGGATTAGAGGCGTGAGCCACTGCGTCCAGCCTTGAATGGTGGTATTCTAGGCAGTATCTCCAGGCTGCTGAGTAGAGCAGTTTCAGAATGGCCTTTGGGTTGAAGCCAGCCAAAGGAAAGCAGCTGGTGTCTTTATCCATGACCCTCCTTCCATCTCCATGACCCTGCATTGTCCTCCCATGGCCATCCTGCCACAAATGCTCCCTCAAAGGCCTTAGCAGAGGGCCAAGAATTTGTTAATTGAAGGAGAAAACTTGTTTCAATGTCAAACTGACATTCCTAAGGGCTCCTGCAGCCTCCCCTACCGGAATCCTTCAGTTCTTGGGCTTGAGTGTTGGTGAGATGGGAATCTAAGTCTATGCAGCTGTGCAGAGTCAAAGAGTTGCCAGGTATTAAGGACATGAGGACAGAGATGGACACACATGGGCCAGGCCAGCCTGAGAAGGCCATAAAATGTCCTGGCATTGTGCCCCAGCCACCTTCTCCATTGTCTTTCTTAACAACTACATAATCACTGTTAACCAGTGGTGGCCCAAACCTAATTCAAGATCCTGAGAACTCCTTCAAAGGGGAGGAGCCAAGCAGGTATCAGCATCTCAGGGGTTTCAACAGCAGGGATTAGAAGTCAGACTAGGAATGTCTGAGTTTTGGGGCAGGAAATAAAATAATGAATCTTAGATGAGAAATGCTGAATTATTGGGCAGGTGCTTGGTCAAAGCAGAATATCATAAAGCAGATTGGGAACAAGGAATCAGGATGCTGAAGTCAACCGTGCTTACTAGCTGCAGAACTACCTTGTTGATGGGCTACAGGCTGAGAGTATCTCCTTCCTCCTACCTGGATCCAGGTCTGCTCCTAGTGAGTGCCTGATACATGTAGGCACTTGAGGAACACTTACTCAGTGAATGACCATTGTGTACGTTTTTGGGGAGCTGGATCAGGATGCCAGGCACAGCCTCTCTTCCCTAGAAGAGCAGTCAGCTCATCCTGCAGGTTTCACCATTACTAGATATCTGCCTGGACCCGTACAGCTCTAGCTTCTGGATTTATCTTGTTTTAACAAACATTATGCTTGCCACGTGCAGCGAATATAAACCAATTTAATTTTCAACAATCCTTTGAGGTAGGTACCTTTACTAACCTCATTTGATAGAGGAGAAAACAGGCACAGAGAGGTCAAGTAACTGACCAAGGTTACACAGTGATAGAGCCTGGTTATGACCCCACGCATTCTGGCTCTAGAGTCTGTACTCACAGAGACAAGCATAAAGGTCAGAGGGTCCAAGCCCACCACTATTAGAATTATGCAGTGTGGATCTCTATGACCCTCTAAAAGTCATTCACCATCCCTAGGCATCCTGACAAGTCTGAGATGCTGGTGGTGACTACAAGATATGGAAACAATTCCCACTGCCTTTGCTTGTCTCTGAAATGCAAATGAGACATGTATTGCTAGAGCATTACCTTGTAGGAAAACTCCCTGGGGCCTTCTAGATTTGGCCACCCATTGCACAGGGTCAGTTTCATGAAGGCAGGCATGGGTGGGTGTGGTTGCTTACGTCTGTAATCCCAGCACTTTGGGAGGGTGAGATGGGTGGATCACCTGAAGTCAGGAGTTCTAGAGACCAGCCTGGCCAACTTGGTAAAACCCCATCTCTACTAAAAATTCAAAAATTAGCCGGGCATGGTGGTGGATGTCTGTAATCCCAGCTACTTGGGAAGCTGAGGCAGGAGAATTGCTTGAGCCTGGGAGGCAGAGGTTGCAGTGAGCTGAGATGGCGCCATTGCACTCCAGACTGGCAACAGAGTGAGACTCCGTCCCTGTCAAAATACAAACAAAATCACAAAGGCAGGCATGTAACCTGTGCAGTCACACAGGTCTCTGTGCTTTGAAGGGCTCTGTGCTTGGTTCAATGTGCTGCTATTGCCATCTTGAAATTCCTAATAATTTTTGAATAAGGGCTCTGAGATTTTTATCTTGCTCTGGGCCCTGTAAATTAGATCCTGCCTATGCTTGTATGTTGTCCATTAGATTCATCCTGATTTCCGTTCTCTTGCCCTCCCTCTCTAGCCCACAGGAATCAGCCTCTTATAATCTCTGTAAATTCTTGACATTCTTAGATGTTAGGAGAGCGTGCAGGTCAACTCCAGTTCTTAAGAGTCTCTTATTCTAATCTGTTTCTTCTGAAGCTGATTAGGAATTTTTTTCATAACATCTTAGGCTTCTGATACTCACCCCATCCCTCCCACCTTCTCCTCATGTTGACTTCACTCCTCCTGCTTCTGATCTTTCAGCTCCCTGCCAATCCAGGAGCAAGATAAAGGCCGTGAGGGCTGAGGTAGGTTGTTGGCAAAGGAAGCTCCAGCTGAAAGAGAACATCCGCAGTCTTGATTAAAAGAGATTTAAGAGACACGAAATTAATGTGAGGATCTTGTTTAGATTCTGATTCAAAGAAACCAACTATAAAAAGACATTTTTTAGACAATCAAGAAATTTTGAATATGAACTGGGTGTTAAAGGATGTTGACAAATTATGCTTTATTTTGTTGGGTATGAAAAAGGTGTTGTGGTTATGTAAGAAAATGGCCTTATTTCTTTTAGATATCTATATTGAAGTATTTAGGAGTGTTATAACATGCTATCTAGGATTTGCTTTAAAATGCCTTAGGAGAAAAAAAACCTTAGGGTTGGGAGGGAGAGAGATAAAACAAACGTGGCAAAATATTGATGTTTTTTGAAGTTGGTGATGGAATTTCTTATACTCTTTATGTAGGTTTGGAAGTTTTCATAATAAATAGTTAAAAGTGAAAGAGCAGAGGAGTGACAGAGAGAGCGTCCAGACCACAGTGTTTCCAGAAAAGTAGAAGCAGATATTTACTGTTGTTCTATTTCAGTGGCTCAGAGGAATCTCTCTTGTCTCTAAATGAGCTGTTTTGTGTGTGTGTGTACGACACAACTTTGCCGTTTCCTCTGAAACATAACCTTTGGAGCTGTTTCAGTAACAGTAGGACTGGCTCCACTGAACCATCTCCCCTTACTTTCCTGCCCACTTTCTCTTCTGATAAAGAGCTTATAAGGATATGAGTTCCTATGAGATAGGAACTACAGAGGAGCAAACTCATGACCTTAATATATTAGACTCCTTACGAACTGCCTCTAAATCCTGCTCCTCCTCTAAATCCTGCTTCTCCTCTGGACCTCACTCAAGTGCTACCCCCTGTGACCTTCTGTCTTAATCTCTTCTTGATCTCCCATGGCATTTGCAGCCCAGCATCTGGTATTTCACCCTCTATTTGGTTCTGAGTTGTTCTTAATCATTTTGTATGACCCAGTCTTCACTCCCTACCAGGCTGCAGTTTTCTGTATCTGCTACTCCAGCAGGTTTTAAACAGGCCTATTCCACGCTGAGCACATTGCAGGCCATTCATTCATAGGTTCATCCGTTTATGCCTCCAATTCTGAGCACTTACTCCATGCTAGACATTGTACTAGATGCTGGGAATTCAGCAGTGAACAAGATAGACACAGTCTCTGCCCTGGAGCTCTTTTGGTTGAGGCTCAGAGAAAGAGAGAGAGAAAAAGATCAGAGACTGGTATTAAATAACCGTTGACAAAGTAATGCATGGCAGTGGTGGTGCGTGCTGTAAACATAGCATCTGCAGTGCCCTGAGTGTGCAGAACAGGAGGCCTGCCCTGGTCTGAAGAGTCAGGAAAGGCTCCCTAAGGAAGCAACTTTAGGAAGGAACTTAAAGGAAATATAATAATTAGCCTGGCACGGAGAGGGGAGGAGCATTCCAAGCAGAGCAAACAACATGGGAAAGGCTCCTAAGGGAAGTAGCTTGGCATGCCAAAAGAAATTCAGTTTTACTGGCATGCAGAGACCATAGTTGAAAATGAACATACTTCTTGAATTCAGATGAATTTTGAGATTTCTAAGCACTCTGGAAGCTGGATTCTTATCAGCTAAGTTAGGTTGTTATGGTAATACCCTCCAATTTGTCTTATCTCTCTGCATGCATGCTCCTTTGCAATGTGATTTTGTCCCTCTTCTCAAAAAGCAGTGGAGTCTGTTTCTCTATCTGCTGAATCTGGGCTTGGCTATCTGACCTTCTTTGGCCAATGCGATGATAGCAAATGTCATGCAAGCAGAGGAACCCTTTGGCACCATGTCTACAAGCTGTTCCTGGTAGCACTACTTGAGGATGAGAGGCACGACATGGAAAGAAGCTCCAGCCATACCACACTCCTAGGATTCCACATGAGGCCAGACATATGAGTGAGGCCATCTTAGACCATCCAGCCCCAACCAAACCAGGTCAGACCCAACTAGCCACAGAATCAACTAGAATAAACATTTGCTATTGTTATGAACTGAATGCTTTAGGCTTCCCAAAATTCATATATTGAAATCCTACGCCCTAATGTGATGGTATTAGGAGATGTGATATTGGGAGGTAGATGAGCTCATGAGGGTGGAGCCCTCATGAATGGGATTAGTGCCTCTATAAAATACACCCTAAGGAGTTCATTCCTCCCTTCTACCAGGTGAGGACACAACGAGAAGGCACCATCTATGAGCAAGAAACCCCTCACCAGACACCAAATCTGCTGGTGCCTGATCATGCACTTCCTAGCTTCCAGAACTGCGAGTAATAAATTATTTTTTAAGCCACCCAGTTTATGATTTTTCATTATAGCAGCCCAAGCTGACTAAGACAGTTATTTTAAGTCACCAAGTTTTGGGATGGTTTGTTATGAAGAGCTAACTGATACCTCAGCCTTACATCAGCAAACTCTTATTAACTACCTCCTATGTACAAAGCATTTGTTAGGCACTAGGGATACTATAATAAGTAAAAATTGAAAGGTTATAATCTAGTTGAGGTATTACCCATAAAAAAGTAACACTGCATCTCCAAATGGTAAATACTAAATGAGTTCTCCCAGTAGTACAATGGGAATAGGGAGGAAAAAGGGATTCCCAAGGCAGATACATTTCTGCAGGAGCGAGGGCGTCAACTTGGTCTTGAAGGGCACTGATTTAATCTTAGACAACTGGAGAGGAGCAGAGGTGGGATCTCCAAGACAGGAGAAGAATAAAAATAAAGACTGTCAGGACACTAGCGAGCAGTCTGATTTGGCCAGAGCAGAGGGTTAACACGGAGCAATGCATGATAAAGTTGGAATTGGGGGAAGGCCAGGCTGGTGAGAGCTGGGAAACTGGGGTTAAAATTACCAGATTTAGCAAACAAAAATGCAGGATGCTCAGCAATATCTGAGACATGTTTAAACTAAAATATTATTTGTTGTTCATCCAAAATTAAAATTTAACTGTAAGTCTTGTATTTTATCTGGCAACTCTAGTTGGAGTCGCAAACTCAAATGCCTACAGGAGAGCAGGAAATAAAATAAATGAGTAATGGGGCAGGCAACAGAGAGAGGTGGGGACCATGGGAAAACAAGAGAACATTTGTTTCTCTTCATGGGAGCAACACAACTGCACCTGCCAAGTGTTACCAAGTGAAGGTCCAGTGTTTCAACCTTTCCAATTTTTCAAGATAATTTTGAATTTTGGATTTTTATGTGAAATCTCATTGTTTAATACAAATGAATATTTCAATATTTTAAAAGTCTTTGTGGGACAAACAAAATATATTCAGCCTAAGGACTGATGGTTTTCAATCTCTACGTTAGGGTCCTAAGTGCCTGGGTAAGAAATTTTTAAATGTAGTAATATATGCTCATAGAAAATCTACATATAAAAGTATCAAGGTGAATGTGAAAGTTTTCCTCCCCTTGCCTCTGCTGAATCATAATCTCTCTTCTCAGGAGAGCCCCCATTAAGAGTCTGGGCATATATGCCAAGAATTTTGAACTTTATTATGTAATCTGGAGGCTGGAGTAAAACCAGAACCTGCAAATTCTAGATATACATTCTAGTGGACCTTTTGCATATATATACAAGGAGATATGTGTACAATATGGAAATAACCTACAAGGATGTTCATTGCCATGAAAAATTATAAATATCCTGATGCTCACTTTAGAGACTTTTTTTTTTTTTTTTTTTTGAGAAAAGTGTAGCTCTGTGGCCCAGGGTGGAGTGCAGTGGCGCAGTCTCAGCTCACTGCAACCTCCACCTCTCGGGTTCAAGTGATTCTCCTCTCTCAGCCTCCTGAGTAGCTGGGATTACAGGCATATGCCACCACACCCAGCCAATTTGTGAATTTTTAGGGGAGATGGGGTTTCAACATGTTGGCCAGGCTGGTCTCGAACTCCTGACCACAGGTTATTGATCCAGCTTGGCCTCCCAAAGTGCTGGGGTTACAGGCATGAGACACTGCACCCAGCCCATTTTAGAGACTTTCATAAACAAACTGTGGTATAGTTCTATGACAAAATACTACATCACAATTCAACTGGATGAATTAGATATTTACATATCAAACGGATATTCTCAAAAACATCAAGTGACTGTAGAAAATATATAAAACAAAATATCTTCTCTATTTCTGTTTCTACGTATCTATCCAACTAGTCCAAGTACAAAAACATGGAGCAGATGGAAACTCACCCAACTCATTGTATTAGTTTCCTATTGCTGCTATAACAAATCAGCACAAACCTAATAGCATGAAACAACACAGAAATCTACAACTGGTAAGCAGGCTGTGTTCCTTCTGGAGGCTCTAAGGGAGAATACCTGCCTTTTCCAGCTTCTAGAGGCTGCCTGCATTTCTTAGCTCTTGGATGCATCTTACTAGCTCTGCTTCATCATCACCAACCTCATGCAACATTGTGACATCTCCTTCTCTGCCTCTGACCTCTTGCCTCCCTCCAATAAATGCCCTTGTGATTATATTGGGTCCAGCTGGCTAACCCAGAATAATCTCCCCATCTCAAAATCCTTAATTTAATTACATCTGCAAAATCTCTTTTGCCATGGCAACATAGTTACAGGCTCCAGGGGTTGGGAAGTGAACATCTTTTGGGCGGGGGAGTGGGGGGGGCAGGCATTAGTCAGTCATGATAGCATTTAACTAAAGAGAGAAGAAGGAAAATAGGATTGGAGTGATGAACTAAAAGAACTTCATCTGCCAGGTTTTCTTTACTTTAAAAAGCTTATCTTAGCTGAGTGTGGCGGCGTGCACCTGTAATTCCAGCTGCTCGGAAGACTGAGGCAGAATTGCTTGTACCCAGGAGGTAGAGGTTGCAGTGAGCCAAGATCATACCACAGCACTCAAGTCTGGGCAGTAGAGCAAACCCTGTCTCAAAAAAATAAAAATAAAAATAAGTTATCTGAGACAAATATGTCAAATTGTAATTTTATAATTATGGGTGGCAGGTATGAGTTATTATTCCCTGTACCATTCACTGTCCTTTTTTTTTTTTTTTTTTTTTTTCAGAATTCCAAAGAAGATAGAAATGGGGTTAGGAAGGGAATTTTTTCCCTCTTGCTTCTTATCTTCCTTCTCCACTTCAAGGTATGTTGTGATACAATGTGAATCTACAAGGGAGGAATCAGACTTTCTTTTTTCTAAAGACAGAGCAAGACCTTTGTGTTTTAGATCTACGGTGCCTTAGAAAGCAGCTAGGTCAATGGTTGTCAAATTGCTCTGGGAAGCCCCACTTGGGGGCAATACTTCAAGAGGCTGTGTAGCCAAAGGTAAGGATTTCAAAGGTTCCTCCTGCTCTTAATCCACCCCTTCCAAGCTCACCTTCCCCCAATTAAAGCCCTTGCCTTCACCTGTTTTTCTGTTTAAGTGCCACAAAGACGTCAGCATTTGAAATTATGATGTTGTTTAATATGTATATGTGCATGTACATACATACACACATACCTATATACACTCAGAACCACGAATCCATTCCAACCTTCACCATTACGAGCCTGAGGAGTCTGGATTGAGAGAGATGAAGTGACTTGCCTCACGTTCAGACTACATAAAAGGTGTTACTATCACTTAGTAAATCTCTTTTATTGGTGGGTCAGAGGCCAAGCTGTTGTAAACCCACAGAGGAAAGCCTTGCAATTTTCCAGTAACTGGAAGTGTTTTATCTGAAAATATTTCCTGGAGTCATGGATTCCTAGGGCAGGGGTGTGGAACTGAGGAAGGAGGGGGTGTTTCTTGAGGAGGAAAGATCCTTTGTTCATCCTTCTGCCTCAAGATGAATAAAGTAACTCCTGAAAAGGGGGTTATCAGGAAGGAGAGGATAAGTCACAAATCTTTACTTTTGTTGTTTTTTTTGAGACAGAGTCTCACTCTGTCACCCAGACTGGACTGCAGTGACACCATTTTGGCTCACTGCAACCTCCGTCTCCCAAGTTCAAGCAATTCCCCTGCCCCAGCCTCCTGAGTAGCTGGGATTACAGGCACCTGCCACCACATCCAGCTAATTTCTTTTTTTTTTTTTTTTTTTTTGAGACGGGGTCTCGCTTTTCTGCCCAGGCTGGAGTGCAATGGTGCGGTCTTGGCTCACTGCAACCTCTGCCTCCTGGGTTCCAGCAATTCTCCTGCCTCAGCCTCCTAAGTAGCTGGGATTACAGGCGCCTGCCACCAGGACCTGCTAATGTTTCATGTGTGTGTGTGTGTGTTTTTAATAGAAACAGGCTTTCACCATGTTGGCCAGGCTGGTCTCGAACTCCTGACCTTATGATCTGCCTGCCTCGGCCTCCCAAAGTGCTGGGATTATAGGTATGAGCCACCATGCCCAGCCCTAATTTTTGTATTTTTTAGTAGAGACGGGGTTTCACCGTGTTGGCCAGGCTGGTCTCGAACTCCTGACTTCAGGTGATTCACCTGCCTCGTCCTCCCAAAGTGCTAGAATTACAGGCGTGAGCCACCGTGCCCGGCACCATTTTTTAAAATGTAAACATTTATGTCTGGGCACGATGGTTCACGCCTGTAATTCCAGCACTTTGGGAGGACCAGGCAGGTGAATCACCTGAAGTCAGGAGCTCGAGACCAGCCTGGCCAACACGGTGAAACCCCGTCTCTATTAAAAATACAAAAATTATCTGGGTGTGGTTGCAGGTGCCTGTAATCCCAGCTACAGGGAAGGTTGAGACAGGAGAATCACTTGAACCTGGGAGGCAGAGGTTACAGTGAGCCAAGATCATGCCACTGCATTCCAGCCTAGCGACAGAGTAAGACTCTGTCTCCAAAACAAACAGACAAACAAATTAGCCGGGCATGGTGATGGGCGCCTGTAATCCCAGCTACTCAGGAGACTGAGGCAGGAGAATTGCTTGAATGCTGGAGGTGGAGGTTGCAGTGAGCCGAGATCTCGCTATTGCACTCCAGCCTGGGCAACAAGAACGAGACTCCATCTCAAAAAAAAAATAGATTTAGAAATTCTGATTCCTCAGAGCTCCGGTGGACAGAGATGCCTTTGCCTCCTTTTGTTCTCCCTTGCTTTTGTGAGCATATATGTGTTTTCTTATTCTGTCTTTCTGAGTCTGCTTTCTGTCTGCCTGTCTTTTGTTTTCCTGTCATATTTATTATATTTCATTTGAAGTGAAAGGACAGGGCTGGGAGTCATGCCTCCCCAGGCATGACGCGTGTGTGGGCTGTATCCCAGAGGAGATTTTCTTTGCCAATTGTGGAATGAAGACTGTATCAAAGTTCAGAGGATCCGCCAACACAGAAGAGAGAAACACCAGATGCTTGGGCCTCTAAGCAGAAGGAGCAACCAGCCAGTCCCAAGATACCTGCGTGGCAATGTGATGTGCTGTGCAACGTGCGGCAAGTTGTGAAGAGCCAGCAACTACTTCTGGAAGCTGTCCTTCTGAAGTTTCTGAAAAAACTTTCATCAGCACCTGTCAGATGACTTGAGTTCTGAGTGAAAAGCTGCATGAAGATGTGCCTTCGAACCAGTCTTTGTACATTATGTTCAGGCATCATTGAGAAAAGTGATGACTAACATTTCTTGGACATATACCTGCTGGGTATTAATCTTTATACTGGGCATTTGCAGACTGTAGTGGAACCTATGGGTGGCCTACTCAACTTTTATTTCTCTGTTCTTCCTTGCTAACAGAACCCCAATTTTGTTCATCTATTGTTTCCTTTTGTTGTTGTTTTTTGAGACAGAGTCTCACTCTGTTGCCCAGGCTGAAGTGCAGTGGCAAGATCTCAGCTCACCGCAACCTCCACCTTCCAGGTGCAAGCAGTTCTTCTGCCTCAGCCTCCCAAGCAGCTGGGACTATGGGTGTGAGCCACCACACCTGGCTAATTTTTGTATTTTTAGTAGAGATGGGGTTTCACTTATTGGCCAGGCTGGTCTCAAACTCCTGACCTCAGGTGATCCACCCAACGTCAGCCTCCCAAAGTGCTGGGATTACAGGCTTGAGCCACCGCGCCCAGCCAAGTTGTTCTTAAGTAGGAAATATAGGCCAGGCACAGTGGCTCATGCCTGTAATCCCAGCACTTTGAGATGCCAAGGCAGGCAGATCACCTGAGGTCAGGAGTTCAAGACCAGCCTGGCCAACATGGTGAAACCCTGTCTTTAGTAAAAATACAAACAAAAAAAATTAGCTGGGCGTGGTGGCACACACCTGTAGTACCAGCTACTAGGGAGGCTGAGGCAGGTGGATCACTTGAACCCAGGAGGTGAAGGTTGCAGTGAGCTGAGATCGCCCCACTGCACTCCAGCCTGGGTGGCAGAGACCTCCTTTCTCCTCAACTCTTGCATAATTGCTAATGACCTGGTATTTCTGGAAGTTACGTTGGGGAAAAGATGGTGATCAGTAAGAGGTCATCCAGAGCTCATTTTGTCATTCAGAGTATGCTGCTTCTCCTTCTGGGCACAGTCCATGGCTGTCCTAGAAGCTGCTGTCCAGGTTGGCAGCATGCCCAGTTTTCTTTGGTGCAAGACTACCTGGGTTCAAATGATGGCTCCCCAGCTCCAGTCTGAGAGGCTTGGGCAAGTTACTTAAACATTCTGTGTCCCACTGCCTTCATGTATAAAATGAGGATAACACTAGATCCTACCTGGTGGGATTCTTGTAAAGATTAAATGAGTGAATATATATAAATCACTTGGAATAGTGCCTGGCCTATTTGTAAACTCAAGTTTTAGCTGACACTATTATTTTTTTCTTCCTACAACACCTACTATTATTAATAGAATAGACACTGATACTTGAAATCACACAGTCTCCATGATCCATATGTTGCTTCAGCAGAGGTTAATTCTCAACATTCCTAGAGTTGGTGGCTAGTACCATTGGGTACAAATGAGGGCAGCCCAAAGAAGGGAGCCATTCACAGACTGGCCTGGGGGTGTCCTGAAGCCAAATGAGGATGCCTTCCATGTTACTTCACACTCTAAAGGCTGAAGGGCTATGGGCTGTTTTCACAACAGAAGCACCTATGACACCCCTGGGGTGGGTGCTGTCTATGAATGGCTCTCTTCTTTGAGCTGCCTTCATGCTCCTCCTTTTACATGTTGATTATATACTTCCTGAAACCCCTCACACTGTGGCTAGGACATATAGGTGCCTAATACATTTGAACCACAACATTATGAACTCACCAGAGAAATCACTTAATGAAAAATAATAGCTGTCATTCACATATTTCTTTATAAAGCGTTTTCCAAAACCTTATTTATTACATTGTCACAGCTTCTTTGATTATAAGGCAGGAAGGAAAAAAACCTTATTACATTTTCCAGGAAACAAACAAATAAATAAACTGAAGTCCAGTGGGCTTGAGTAAACCGAAGGTTTGTCCAGTTAGCCGAAGTTCGGTCTTTTGAATTCAGGTTTCAGGTTCCAAATTCCAGGTGTTTCCCATTGCCTGGGGGAAAAACTGGGAAACTGTTGATTCCTCTCCTCCCAACGTCCCCTGTTTGCCCTCTGCTCAGTCAAGGCAGATACGGACAGAGCCACCTTTTAGAGAAACCATAACAAAGCCACCCCTCTCTAAGTGAGTCTCACCGCCAGTGCAATAACAAGCCACTCCACACAGTCATCAATCATGATGGAGGAGGTGCCCGGAACTGTGCTAAGTGCTGGGGATTTAAAGAGGAAGGTCAGGTGAGGAACTGCATTCTAGCACACCTGAGAGAGAGCTTGAGGTGTGTGCTCCTAGAAACAGGATAGGAGGCAGCATTGGCCAGAATAAAGGCAAAATGTCAACAAAAGCTCAGAAACACGGAAAATCATAATGTAAATAATGAAGAAACAACTGTAAAAAAGGTGAACTTGACTTCCAAGCCTCCCTCCTCTGTCTCCATTCCCAGTATTCCCTGTTAGAATGTCTTATGGCTAAAAAGATCTTGTAAAGCTTGGCCATATCTTGAGCTAGAAGCAGTCAGGGAGAATTTCCTCTTTGAGGGCTTCCTCCTCACCTGGACAGATGGGAGACTACTGCAGGGTATTTGGGGATGGAATATGGGAAATAGGGAGGAGAGAATGGCTGTGTCTGTCATCTCTATAGACTAAGCCTCAGAATCTCTTCTGGCTTGCCTATGAATTATTGGTTTTATATAATGCGTGTGAATCTGTTTGTGCATTTAATGTGAGAATTAAATCATTCCATTACAGCACTATAAATCAAAGAGTGAATGGAGGGAGATTTCCAAGTGACTCTTCCCGTGATGGGGTGGGAGGGAACACCACCACCACCACCACCACGACCACCACCACTAGGTCCACCACTCATAGGACTCACCTACCTCTTCAAAAGGGTGCAGCCTAGGTGGGATATTTTTGTTCTACTGTCATAGAGGGAATACTTTCTAGGTTAATAAGAAGTGCTCTAACTCCCAGAAATAGAAGGAGTTTATTTTGTAGTAAGCAGGAAGCCAATGGACCCCTCCCCACTGCATATCTCTGTTCCAACCGGCCTCCCCACTCTGATATCTCTGAGCCAGCCTCAGTTCTCAGTGACCAGCTTACCAATGACCTGGCAGCTGTTCCTCCTGTAGAAAATCCAGTTCCATTTAGTGCCAGCTGGACAGCCCACCTGCTCCCAAGGATACTCCCAGAAGCTCTGTTTCCCATGTTCTGAGAGGTCTTGGTGTCAAATGAAGTGAGGGCTCCATCCCAACCACATTAGCTGACCACTAAGCACTGATGGGCTTAAATTGATCCTCACCACAAGCAAAAAGATAGCTGTAATGATTTCCACCACACAAATAGGAAAACTGAGGCTCAGAGAGATAACGAGCCTTCCCTAGGGTCATATAGCCAGCAAGTGACTGGGCCGAGTTTCATCACAGACCTGTCTGGCACTGAAGCCCATGCCTTTCCCACGACATCTCGTGGCCTCTTGGTATTTTTGGCACCACATGGATAAGGACTTAATATTCTGGTACACCAATGCAGCCAAGGCAGGGGACAAACGTTGCTTGTTTGTAACCCCTCCCCCTCTTGGGAAAATAAGCCTGGGTCCCTGTATTTTAATAAACTCTCCTGGTGATTCCTGGTGAGTTGGTGGTTAAGGACCACTGAACTGGGCATTCATGCTATTGCACAAAAAGATTACTGAGTGCTAACTCTTCAGGAACTTTATATTCATCATCTCTTTTAATCATCCTGAAACTCCTATCACATAAAACTAGTTTTATATCCAGTTTTTAAATGAAGACTCTGAGGCAGAGGAATTTCAGTAAACTGTCCAAGGTGCCTCATCTGGAAAGTGGCAGAGCAGGGTGTCAAACACAGGCAATACAGCTCCTTGGACTGCAGACTCAGCTGCCATTCCATCTGGCCTCCCCATTGAGCCTGCTTCATCTCAATGGGGTCTTCTAGAGAAAATGCCTTTCCTCTGGTGAAATGAATTACCTAGTGGGAATAACTCACTAATTACAGGACTGAGGTTGATCAGATATTTTGAGACAAATAAAATGTGTGGTATTTCCCTTCTCTTCCATCCCAGATCAGATGCCACATTCAGCCAACTCCTATACAGATAGCCAGCCCTGCTGATTCCTGGCATTTACCTCCTACTCTTTTGCTATCTGAGTCTCCCATTTTCCCATATAGTTTTGCTTCCAGGAGTCCACCAGAAATAGTGAATGGGTGAAAATGCATAGCAAAGAGAAAGATTAAGAAGCAACCACACTGTGTTGAGAAGCAGTGATACTGTTTTAAATGGAAATTTGCCTGAAATTAGACCATTCAGTCATGTAGACAATAATAAGTTGTATGTAAACATCAAACATTCATGCACATTTTATGCAAAAGTTCATGTACCCTCTGAGGTATTTGGAGATGGTTTCAGAACTTCCTAATACAGCCCAGTGGCTAAGAAATAGGTATTGAGGCTGGGCACAATGGCTCACGCCTGTAATCCCAGCACTTTGGAAGGCCAAGGCAGGTGGATCATCTGATGTCAGGAGTTTAAGACCAGCCTGGCCAACATGGTGAAACCCATATCTACTAAAAAGACAAAAATTAGCCAGGTGTGGTGGCAGGCACCTGTAATCTCAGCTACTCGGGAGGCTGAGGCAGGAGAATTGCTGGAAGCTGGGAGGTGGAGGTTGCAGTGTGCCAAAATCACACCATTGCACTCCAGCCCGGGCGACAACAGCAAGATTCCGTCTCAAAAAAAAAGAAAAAAAAAAAAGAAATAGGTATTGAAGTCCATCAGATCTGAGTGTTGAGCATTAGCTTTGCTAATTACTAGCTACATAGCTACATGACCTCAGGCAAGTATATGACCTCTCCATCTGGGTTTCCTTCTGTATAAAATGAGAATAGTACAGTACCTGCCTCATGAAGAGGCTCTGAGACTTAAGTGAGGAAAGCACCACAGACTCTCCTTCACAGGGGCTCTGGAGGGAAATGGTAACCCTAAGGAGACCCATTTCTCTTCTCTGCTTTCCTCTGTTCCCTTGGATATCTCCTTCCCTCCCATACAGGGGAACCTGGCTCAGTACAGACTCTTCTTCCTTCAACGCATCTAACTCAAAGGACTTGCCTCCCCTCCTTTTATGTGGGGAGCTATGTTCTTGGCTTTGACACAGATTTCTTAAATTGTCTTCCACAGTTGCAAGTGACTCAGCCGTTGCTTAGGGATTTAATTAACCAACAATAGAAGGCTTGAAAGAGACAAGCCTCTGGGAACTTTCTCCCTTTCCTGGTTGGCTGTGAGCAGGGTGAGAATGAAACAAGGAACCTTCCAGAACCACAATGTCCAATATGGTAGCCACTGGCCATATGTGGCCATCAAGCACTTGAAATGTGGCTGCCTGAATTAAGATATGCTATAAGATACTCACCAAATTTGAAGAGTTCTATGAAAAAAGAATGTAAATATCCCATTAATAATTTTATATATTTATCACAAGTTGAAATGATTATATTTTTGATATATTGTTTTTTAAAAAATGTTTCTACTAAGTCATTTAAAATTATGTACGGAGCTGTTGAATGGCACTATTCTAGTGTTCATGATTTAATAATGAATAACATAGCAACACTTTTTGAAAGTGACTTTATACCATTCTATCAATCCAGTAAAAAAAAAAAAAAAAAAAGAAAGTGACTTTAACACAGATCCATGTCTTAGTATGCTTTATGCTGCTATAACAGAATATCTATCTAAGACTGAGTAATTTATAAGGAACAGAAATTTATTTTCTCACAGTTCTGGAGGTTGGGAGGTCTAAGATCAAGGCACTGGCATCTGGTGAGGGCACTCCTGCTTCACCCTTTCAAGATGGAAGATAGAAGGGAAAAAGTGGAGGATGGGGGTAGGGAGAGAGGAAAAGGAGAGAAAGGTAGGAGGAGGAATCTATGAGCCCTTCTTATAACAGCATTAGTCCATTCAAAAGGGCTTGAAAGAGACAAGCCTCTGGGGCTAAACACCTCCCATTATGCCCCACTTCCCAACACTGTTGCATTGGGGATCAAGTCTCCAGCACATTAACTTCTGTGGCACATATTCTAAGCATAGCAATCTACTTTTACCTTTATGAAGTAGCTATTGTCATAAACAATGCACACGTAAAGGCAGCAAAGCCACAATCTATTCAGTGTTTAGACAATCAGCAGGCTTGCTTGCTGTAGCAGATCTGAGCTGAGAGTTAACCAGATGGAAGAACACTGACTTAGACAGCAAAAAATCTGGCTTCTCGGCCTTGCTGTACTACTAAACTGCTGTTTCACCTTGGGCAAATTACTGTACCTCTCTGGACCTCCAATTCTTCTTAAAAAAATGAAAAGATTGGCTGAATTGGAATTTAAGGGTAGGAAACTCTTATATTTAGCCTCCAGGCTACATATAGCCAGAGATTTGTCTGTGTGTTTTGGTCACCAGTATTTTATTATTTATTTATTTATTTACATGCTTTTAGGGAGAAGACAGGCACTCTCCTATAGATTGAGGTTCCCACCACTCCCCTCAGGCACCTACTCTACCACTTCACACACCTATAGTACCAATCTCAAAACGCTGGAGGAATTTGAGTTTGCAACCTTTGGCTGCCAATTTAAACTCCAGGTGAGGATGGAGCAATTGCTGACTCTTACTTCCACTTATGCTAATGCTGACCATTCTAAGGACCTGTCCAAATAAAAAAAGGTCTTAGGTGGTAGGTGCCAGTCTACTCCAGCACAAATGTCTGTTTCTCTGTCTAATCTTTTTGTATGCTACCATCTTGAATTTCCAACAAAAACAGTACCATATCCTCCCTCCTGCAGGATCATGGAATATTAAACTAGAATGAAACTGAAAAATAATCTATGCAGGACAAATCTTTCATTTTACAGATGAGGAGACCAAAAGAAATTGAGGACATACAGTGCTTTTATACTTGCATATGTCAGTGATTTTTATCATATTTTGGAAAATAAGGTAAATAAGATAAAATACAATTATTTTTATGCATATGTGCAATTCTTATACTTATTTGCAATTCCTTCATGTAAAATTTTTTAACATCCAGGTAAAATTTTCTTAATAAAAATTCAATGGGATGACTGGTTGGAAAAAAGAAATAGTAGTATAGAACTGCTTCTTTTTCCTTGTGATGAAACTATATAAAACTTGCAGCAAAAAATAGGTAAATGTAACCCACGCAATGAAAGTAAATAGCTAACGGATTGTAAAGCACTGAAAGAAGTCTTTTTGCAGGGAAAATAGCAATTTGGATGTAAGCTACTGGTTTTGCATATTAAACACAAGTCTTTGTCACCTCAGTAGTGGAAGAAAGCAAAATCTGATTTGATGGGGGGAAAGGAAAGACCATAAATAAAGGGTGTGTTGTTTCCTGGGGGCAACCTTCCTAATGGCATTCTGCCCAGATGCCCTTTCTTCTTGGCTAAATCCCTTGGCCAGGATAAGTTGAGTAATCAGATGAATGGTTGAGACCCCACAAGCTCAAGAGAGACCAGAAAGTTGAACAGTGCCTTCAGGGTCCAGACTTGAGCCAGTTCTGACTCTGTGGCCACACTGGCCAGTGCTGCTGTTGAAAAAACACAGTTATGAAGATCCACATGTGATCTCTTTCTGGAGAAACTCAAGATTAATGATGGGAGACCATCACCAGCAGGAGTTAGCTAGTCATGAGTACCCCAGAAGTGTCTGAAGATGGGATCACTGCCAAAAACTATTCCCAAACATCTCCTGCCATGAGGAAAGTCTAACCTTGGGTGCAAAGAATAACTCCTTTTGTTTTTCCCAGACACATTGTGCATCAGTCATGACTTCTACACTTAGGAAGCCAATGCCCTAAAAGGCAAAAAGACCGATCTGTTTCTCATCCACAGAAATAAAGAAAGGTAAATACTGGAGATTGCCTTGGAGATTTAAGGAGTGATTGCAAAATGGCAAAAACCAATCCAACCAACTGAAGTTCAGGAGATGGTGAAAATCAACAATAAAATAGCTTGGGAGATACAGATTTTCCCAACATGCTATGTTCATTTTCCTCCTCTACTTATATATAGTCTCTCTAGCAGTGGGACCTTAATTATCTCCATTTCTTAACAATCTACCCATCTTTCAGGATCCATTGGGAATCCTACTTCTCCCACAAAGCTTCCTCTAACCTTCCAACTCACAGGATTTCTGCTTACTCGCTGATATATTTTAAATGTGAATTTGAACTGCTTTTTAATATATTTATATATGTACCTTACCTTCTCAACTAGACTGTAGGCGCTTCGCAGGCAGAACTGAATCACAATGACTGGCTAGCTGAACACAAGAGCTTTCAAGAGGAGCCTGGAATAGCAGGCTCTCTAGCAGCCATGGTCCCTAGGCCTCTCCATTTCCACTTCCCAGCATGCCCTGGGCCTCTCTGCTTCCCTCCCAGCATGCCATGGGCCCCTCCCAGCATGCCCTGGGCCTCTCTGCTTCCCTCCCAGCATGCCGTGGGCCCCTCCCAGCATGCCCTGGGCCTCTCTGCTTCCCTCCCAGCATGTCCTGGGCCCCTCTGCTTCCCTTACTAGTATGCCCTAGGCCTCTCCATGTTGGCAACTTCTTTTTTGGTTCCTTCTTAGCCAGAGAACAACAGCCTTTCTCTGTGCAACTTCTTTCCTTACCAGAAGGCAAAGAGAACCAAAGAGATGTTTATCTTTTTATACAAAAGATAAGGTATCACAGGAACAATGCATTGTCAGATGTGCAGGGAGGTTTAGACAGCAATTATCATTATTCAGATTATTGAAATTTTCTTAGAAAACTAAACCTTTTCCTGAACAGAGCTGAGCCATTAAAAAAAAAAAAAAAAAAGCAAGACAACAAAATGTTCCATAGCTTTCCTTTGGGTGTGGTTACCAGACATCTGATAACAAAAAAAAAAAAAAAAAAAAGACTAGGCACAGTGGCTCACGCCGTAATCCCAGCACTTTGGGAGGCCACAGCGGGTGGATCACCAGAGGTCAAGAGTTTGAGACCAGCCTGACCAATATGGTGAAACCCCATATCTACTGTAATTCCAACTCCTCAGGAGGCTGAGGCAGAAGAATTGCTTGAACTCAGGAAGAGGAGGTTGCAGTGAGCCAAGATCACACCATTGCACTCCAGCCTGGGTGACAGACTCCATCCCCGCCCCAAAAAAAAGAAAAAGAAAAGGAAAAAAAAGAGATGTATATATGTTGTGTTTACATATTCCACAAGTAAAATGCAGGTAGGCCTATAAAACAAGCATTAAAAATAAAAATACAGTCAGTACTGAAGTGTACACTTAAAAACGGTTATGATAGTAAATTTATGGTATGTGTATTAGATGAGGAATAAAATGACCATTAAAATTAACCATGGAGTAAAGGTAGGCATTTGTTAAGATATCAAAATTGAACTTGGAACTCAAATGAAATTGAATGTATAACTGAGTGCTGTATTTACTAGATGTCTGCTTTTATTTACATATTCTCTGCATCAGAAAAATAATACGAGGTGGCACTGAAAACAATATTATATAGTTGAATGTGTAACTTCATCTTTTTTCCCTAAGTTAAAATGGGAACGTGCCAAGTACATAATATTCTAGCCAGACTAACGAGGTAATGAACAAAGGAAGGAAATGGCCAGCTCTGGCTAGGTATCTTTGATGGGCTCATCTGCGGAGAAAGTAAAACACTAGAGGCAGACCCTCCCTACTCAAACTCTTTTTCAAAACTTCCCCGGCCAGGCGTGGTGGCTCATGCCTGTAATCCCAGCACTTTGGGAGACTGAGGTGGGCGGATCACAAGGTCAAGAGATCAAGACCATCCTGGCCAACATGGTGAAACCCCGTCTCTACTAAAAGTACAAAAAATTAGCTGGGCACGGTGGTGCGTGCCTGTAGTCCCAGCTACTCGGGAGGCTGAGGCAGGAGGATTGCTTGAAACTGGAAAACGGAGCAGGAGGATTGCTTGAAACTGGAAAACGGAAGTTGCAGTGAGCCGGGAACCCGCCACTGCACTCCACTCTGGCGATAGAGCAAGACTCTGTCTCAAAAAAAAAAAAACAAAACTTCCCCATTGTTTGTTGCAGCATTTCTCAGGCATATCTGACTTCACAACACTTTTTGTATATATAAAAAATACTAGTAGGAGCTCATGAACTACATCATAGCAATGATAATAGCTAGCATTCACTGACTGATATTTACATGCCAACACTGTTCTAAGCACTAAATTTATAGACATTGCTGCATTTAATCCTTAAAGCAACCTGAAAGGTGGGCATTGCTAATATCCCTCATTTTACAGATGAGGAAATGGAAGCACAGACAGACACAAAGTAAACTGTTCAAAGTCGCAAAACTAGTAAGGGGTGAAGTCAGGATTTCAATCAAGGTAATTTGGCTCCAAAGCCTGAGGGTCTTCACTACTGTTATGGACTTAATGTTTGTTCCCAAATATAGATTTTGTTTTAAAAATTTGTATGTTGAAGCCCGAAGCCCCATGTGATGTTATTTGGAGATGGGACCTTTGGGAGGTAATTAGGGTTAGATGAGGTCATTAGGCTGGGGCCCTCATAATCGGATTAGTGCCCTTATAAGAAGAGACACCTAAGAGTTCTCCCCAAACCCTGCATGTGCACTTAAAGAAAAGGTCATGTGAGCACAGTGGGATGGCAGCCAAGAGAAGAGGACTCAGAATGAAACCTACCTTGCCAGCACCATCATATCAGTCTTCCTAGATATGAAAAATAAATTTCTGTTTAAGCCACTAGCCTATGGTATTTTGCTATGGCAGCCAAATGGACTCGGATAACCACCATCCCACAACCTCCTCTACTCACCATGGAATTTCAGGGAATGGGTATGTGAATATTTAGGCTACAACAAACACTGACTAACAATACATGCTGAAATCACACAACATAATGTGATTGACAAATACTACCCAGTCAGGTGATCATGGAGAAATGATCACTGATTCGTAAGTGTTGCCCCTTCCCTTAAATCTCCCACTATGCACAGGCATGGATATGTCACCCGCCATGCTTATGTGGACACATTTTTTTTTTTTAAGATGGGAGTCTTACTCTGTCACCCAGGCAGGAGTGCAATGGCACCATCTTGGCTCACAGCAACCTCTGCCTTGTGGATTCAAACGATTCTCCTGCCTCTGCCTCCCAAGTAGCTGGGATTACAGGTACCCACCATCAGGACCAGCTAATTTTTTTTATTTTTGTAGAGATGGGGTTTCACCATGTTGGTCAGGCTGGTCTTGAACTCCTGACCTCAGGTGATCCTCCCGCCTTGGCCTCCCAAAGTGCTGGGATTACAGGTGTTAGTCATCGCACTCAGCCATGGACATATCATTTCTAAATATAGCAGATACTGTAGGGTAAAAAACACTTAAGTGTGTGCAATATCTTTTTAAAAAATAGACATTTTTTAAGAATTTTAGATTTGCAATTACAGAAAAATTGCAAAGATAGTCATAGAGTGTTCCCACATATCCACACTTTCTACTACTCTTTTTTTTTTTTTTTTTTTTTTTGAGATGGATTCT